>CM052094.1:16927568-16966648 GCA_028453745.1 Agapostemon virescens
GAGAGAGAGAGAGAGAGAGAGAGAGAGAGAGAGAGAGAGAACGGTGAACGGGGTGAAAGAGAGCGAGAGGATAGAAGATCGTTAAAGCGGTGCTGCTCTCCGACACGGAGAGGTAGATAAAGATGACGGAGGAAGGTACTCTCGTGCCTGCTCACAGCGTACTTCTTAGCGATACTTTATGGTTCCTTTGTGCACCGAAGCTGCATGCTGCCGACATGTCAATGACAACGCCAAGTGTGCACCGAGATCGTGGCGATATCGCACGGCCGTTCTAAATCGTCGCTGCAACACTGCTTATTCCGCGAGTTCCGTTAAAGCTACCTCGCCTAACACCATAGTCTCGCCTCCTATAACCGCCGTAGAAGGAATCTCTTGTCGGTGTTTTCTTTTTTCTTTTTTTTTTCTTTTTCACTACTGGCCGTGCCAAATCGTTGCCAACCGACCGATTAAACCGTTCGATCAAAGGGGAATCATTCCGCGAAGAAGCCGGTCCCCCGGAACCTAACCCAGAAGTTCCGAACTTTATCCTTTATTCTTAAATTACATCGTTCCCGTGTTAACAGAGTCTTCGTGTGCATCAAACGATCGTAACTTTTCATCAGCTGTCCGAACTCTGCCGAGCGATTTCACGTCTACGCGATAAATCAGAAGCAGCATTATAGCGCGGAACATCTGTAGTTAGAAACTTTCCTACGAATTCTTCTCCCGCCGGTACGCTTTCTCGATGTTTCCAATGAGCTGAAAAATACAAGCTGTTTGTCGAACGGTAGATTCGAAACTGTCATAGCATCGGCATTCACATTTTATCCAGAGATCACAAAGTCGATCGACATCTTTCTTTTTCCCCTTTCCTTACGAGTAATTACTACTCTGTTGAACTCTATCGGCTCTGTTAAAATTATGCGATGAGGTCCTCTCTGTGGGGCCATACTACACGGTTCATATCTAATTGGCAAATTTAGAAACTTCTAGATAATATCGAGACGCTTCTTACGATAAAACTAAGCCTCGGAAGTTGTTTTATTGGCAATTCAGATCAATCGAGCGAAATTCCTCGCGGTACGTCTTCCAAACGTGCTGCGGGCTCGCTGGATATTCGATGTAACGATCTGTTCACACGTTATACAAAGACTAAAGAATCAATAGCTAATTGGCAAATTTCGAAGCCCTTTTCGACAGAACCGAAACGCTTCACGCAATAAAATCGTTTTATTGAGATTTTATAGGGAGTCGAGATCAACCGAGCGAAATTCTATACGAATATCTTTTGAGCGTGCTCTGGACTCGCTACACGTTAAACACAATACAATAAAATGATCCGTTAATATTTAGAGCCAATCAATATTTAATTGACAAATTTCAAGGGAGTATCTGTTACAATCAAGATCGTTCGTTCAATAAAAATGTCTCATCGAGATTTTGTAGGGAGTCGAGATCAACCGGGCGAAATTCCTTATGGGACATCTTTTGAGCGTGCTGTGGACTCGCTACACGTCAAATACAATGATTTGTTAATACATAGAGCCAATCGATATCTAATTGACAAATTTCAAGGGAGTTTCGACTAGAATCAAGATCCTTCGCCCGATAAAAATGTCTCATCGAGATTTTATTGGGAGTCGAGATCAACCGAGCGAAATTCCTCGCGAGACGACTTCGTAGCTGCGTGCTGAGGGCTCGCTGCATATTCGATGAAACGATTACCATTCTCGGCGACTTCTGTTTCCTGGCGCGCCCTTTATGAGCCCCGTAATTTTTTCTTGGTGCCGTCGACGTCGGATACGAGGAGATACGGGAACACGGTCCACCGATATCGGCGAGATACGACGCGATCGGTTCTGCATCGGTACGCACGATACAGAAAACACGGAGCTAGACCGAAGCAGCCGGAGGAACTCCCGGGTATAAATCAGCCGTTACAACCCTTTTTCAATCCGACATGAGAAATGCGGGAAGAAGCTCGCCCCGTCACTGCTGGGGAACGGGGGGACGACTGGCCCATCTTTTATTCGACGACGACGACAACGACGACGACGACGACGTACAAGTGCGTGCGCGTACACGCGAGACTCGCGCGGGGAGGACCGGGGAGAGAAAAGGGAAAAGAGGAAAGAAAAAAAAAGAAAAGGGACGAAGTGCCGTTTGATCGACCGGCCCTCCGGGCTGCATTATGCACAAGTGTGTGCCGTGCACACGGTCCTACGCGTATCGGTGCGCCAGATCGCTGGGAAAACTTCGGTCTAGCTCTTTAACTTGATTACCAGCACGGTCAAACTTGCGAACCAACTGGATTTATCGATCGTACGGTTTCCGGGGAAATCTTTTACCGAACGCTCGAACGGTGGAGCGTTATTCTGTTTCGTTAATTCCCGGTTTCGGGGACCATTTACCATTCGGTTCCAGAGGTAAATGTGTTTCAGCTGCTCAGAAACTCGCTCGATTTCGAAGGAAGCGATGCTAATCTTCTGAGCTCGAAACTGCTTTGTACCTCGGGAACTTGGATATTTCATCTGTTACAGAATATTCTCCTTTACGTATGATCTCAATTTTGTCCCTGTGACGTAAAGTATATTCGCATAATGCCATTTATTAAACAGAAGACATTTAGCAATGTAATAATTGTTGTGATCGCAGTATTGTAACTTTAATGCCACCTCCGAGGGGACGGTTTAGTGCAAACGGTTAAATGTTAGAATCAAGATTTGCAAATTTGTTTAACCAATTTCTGATACTTGATCGTTAACGGCAACAGTACGTGTTCGACAACTATATTTCTTTGGAGCTGTGTATTGTGAATTGTACGTATGAAACAGACTTCTTGTGACCGATAAAATCTATGCTAGCATTTTAAGAAACATTGAAGCAGCTTGAAAATGTTTGAGAACATTTTACATTTCATATTCGATATTGTAGTAGCGTTTATAATACGAAAAGAATGTCGAAACTGAATATCCCGACGGAATACAATTGCTGCTTGGTCCAAGACTCTTCAACTAGATTACATTTCATTTAATCCCTAGCACTGCAACAACGAGCCAGACACGCGATGAATATTTCTAACACAATTCGTTGAACATCGACATTACGAATTCGCTTCAACGCCGAATAAAATTTTATTTCACCATTATCCATGTCTAACTATTTCAAAATGATACAGACATTCGACAAAAATAAAATTCTACTTTCTTCGAAGAAATTATAAACGGCCAAAGAAATTGTGATCACAATTCGAAGTCACAAAATTCGATGAGCCGGTGTAATCGTGAAACCGTTGACTTTTATCGAGTAATCGATGTAATTGCAGGTCGAAAGCGAGTTGAGCAGCGCGTTCTGCCACGGTGCCAGACATTCCTCCGCGCGACTGTCAACGCTTGTCCCGTTACTCGTTGACAGTGGCGGTGTCGGTGCACACGTTCGGTGTAAAGTGAATCCGATCGATGTTTCGTTGGGAATCGGTCCGTGGCGCCGGTAGCCGAGTAAAGAATTCAGTAACCGAGCGAGAGGTTGTTAAGTTGACCCCCGTTGCACCGGCATTGATCGTATAAATATGAACGAGCAGAGAATCAGTTCAGTTTACATGGGGTTTCACTTTGGTGCACGCGAATGTAGCGCGGAAGAAGGTGGTGAGCAGGTACGGGGTTGGAAACAACGACAACGGGTTTATATCATAGGTTTAATAGGGTCGACAAGTTAGAAAGGTTCTCGCCACCCACCCCCGATACTATTAACGCGCCGCATTATCTCTCAGTGTATATAGCAATTGTAATTTATACATGTATGTGTAATACGTATTATAAATACGCCCGTCGAAACGCGGGACAGCGACCATTTTGTATATAATTGTATCATATAGCGTAACGAAAAAATCGTGCGAGAGAATGGGAGTAATTATACAAAGTGCGAGAGAGAATGAGAGAAAGAGAGAAAGAAGAGAGGGTGCATGCGTGTGTGTGTGTTGACAAGGAATGTAAAAGGGGACGATAACGCCGCTGTGAGTGTAATTATAATTGATCAATAGCATAACGAGTACCGGATGCATATTTGATATTTGTGTGCCTGTATCCTTTTGTATGCTAACGAGATAGACGAAAATAAAAACTATACATATTATATTGTACTAATTGCGAGCGTAGGAGAAAACTACGAGTAAACGACGGTGTAAACGTGCACACACACGACTTACACGCAAGAGGAATAACGCGTACAGAACACTCTTCCATTGCATACACGAACACAGACCAGACTATCTGTCCTGGGTGGACGAAATAAAACTTTTAGCAAAGCGAAACCGTCTTGTCGTATTTTATTCCTGATCCCTTTCTCCTACTGCCTTGCACCCACGGTGATCACGTTGTCGAAGAACTTAAAGCATTAACACGTTGAACGGTGTGCAATTTTGTTTCACTTGTCATGTAACTTTGAATATGTCACAAGTTTAATAAAAACTTTCGATGGCAGGTTGCAACTGTGCATAAGCGAAAGGCTTGCTTAACGCATTGACTGCCAATCTAGCAGCCAAAAAATTGCATAAAGTCGAAGCAACTTATCGAGTGAAATAAAAATTGAAAAAATAAAACCTACGACACTGAGTAGTTTCCCGACATTTTTGCATTTTCTGGGCCACCGGTAAATTGGATACAATGATTATATTAACGTGAAAATTGCTAGGCGATTGAGTTCAATCTCTATTCCAAAATTAAAGATCCTCAATAATTTTTTGATATTATATGAATTATGTATTGTCAGTATCAAGGGACTGACGCAGTGTTTAACGCGTTAAACAGAAGCACTGTGGAAGCAAGAACAGGCAAGAGTAGATTGTAAATCAAAGTAGACCAATCAAAATGACTAGTTTGTAATTGTTTCTTTTACAATTCTAGAAATTATAAAAGTATCTTCATTAGAAAGCTTTGAATAAATTTCGTAAATAACGTCAATAAAAGTAACGTAAAGTATGCAGTTTTGGCGACGAATCAATGCGCGATTCTTCTTTTTCAACCGAAGATTTTCTGATGGAGCGCAGTCCGGTAAGTATCTTTTATGTCCGAGTTTTTAAAGGTTTCATCAATCACCCGTAGAATGGTGTAGCTGGACAGAAAATTATGGGGATTATTTTTAGTACTTGAACAAGCTTCTGATTATAAATGAACAACAGAAATTTGGAAATACTGTCACGAATTAATCCGGTCACCTAATAAATAATCTAGACCGTTCCAGTGTTATTACGTTGATGTTGACTTATACCAGACACTCTGCTGCAACATAGTCTGAACGACCAGATAACTTTTGATTTACAGAAATGCTTGAAAGAATCTGAATTAATAATCTTAAAGTTTTTTCGAATACCTTGATACGAAAGAAACGCGGAACCTAGTTACTATAAAAGTTTTCTGTTCTGTTTCCAATGAAAAAGGTCAACAGCCTCCGCAACGCTCGCGAATATCGTATTTCGATACGCATGTTCCTAGAGGGGGAATCTTTATAATCGATGGAATTAACGATAGCGTAACATCGGCGGGTTCCGCGAAACTTTCCGAATCATCGTTCCCAGCGCAAACATTAATCCTAACAGAATCGCTTGATCACGCGATAGGATTAATCACAGGCGTCGAGAGCGCTCTCATTCGCGTCGCCCGGAATTGATTCGATCGAGTACGATAATATCAACACAAATGGAGCAAGAAATCGCGGAGCGTAGTTGAAGCGGCGGCGGGGCCCATCGCGGTCTAATTACCACGTAATACTACGATAATCCCACCGGCTGTTTAATGCGGGACCGATAGAGCTTCCGTAAACGCTACTTAACCTTAATGAATGGATCCGCGTACGAGCGTGCACCTTTGATTATTTCCTCGTGAATTTGCGAAGCGTCAATTGTTCAAAGGAAAAGAACGGGAGGAGTTAATTGCGAGTACTTCTATCTGGAAATTAGAGTGCCGGCGGAACGACAGTGATAAAGGTGAAACGATTAACGGGGACCGACCGCTGATATTTTATTCGCCGCGGAGAATCACCGAACTGTCCGCGTCTTTTGGCAGAGATTTTACAAGCGGATCGATGCCGCCGCGTACAGTTCCCGTCAAGACAGGCTCTCTCCGGTAGCTGTTGTCCTTTCATCGCACTAATTTGGCACCGTCAACGACGTCATTTGTCATTCTAATAGCCGGAACGACGGGCCCCGCGTTTTTAATGACCGCGGGCCGAGCCTCCTCGATCCACGCTCCACGCTTTTCCTCCTTACTCGCGAGTTTCTCTTTAATTTGCCCTCAACACACTGCTTCGCGATAGCGGTGCCACCAAACACGTTTCACAGATGTATTGTGGAATCAGCATATACAAAAATTTAACGGTATTCTGCGAAGATATCTTGTGGAAGTTCAAATAGCACGAGGGTTAGATTTTTCAATGTAAAATTCTGATTCTGAGTCAAAATACTGCAGAATCGTCAGTTTATTCAGAAATTGTATCTAACAATTTCTACTAATGTTTTCTTGCATGGTTGCTTCTTTTGAATGTCACTTCTATAAAATGGGTTTAAATGAAAATCTTTGTAGGTGTACGTACGCATGCTAAGCACTTTTTCCAAATTTTTGGTACAAAGAATTGGAATCCCCCAAAAATTCGGAAATGTGCTATTTTCTATGAAAATTTTAAAATTAGATTATTTATATTTGTATAGTAAGGAAATATTGTCGGATGTACTGCTCTCAAACGTTATAAAAGAATTTTTATGAGACTTGTAATTCGAAGAAGAGTCAGAACTGATAACAATTTATAAGAATGTGTATATTTTTTATGAAATTTTAAAAACTAGATTATTTATATTTTTACAGTAAGGAAATATTGTCGGATGTACTGCTCTTAAACTTTATAAAAGAATTTTTACGAGACTTGTCGTAATTGAAGAAGAGTAACAATTGATAACAGATAATGTGCGAAAATGTGCACATTCTCTGTGAAATTTTAAAAAGTGGATTATTTATATTTTTATGGTAAGGAAATATTGTCAGATGTACTGCTCTCAAACCTTATGTAAGAATTTTAATGAGACTTGTAATTGAAGTATGACAAAAACTGATAACAAATAGTACGCGAAAAAATACTTTTATCTCTGAATTCTTCATGGTGCATGAAGGTATTAAATTACCTCAAACGTATCTGTATGTAGCACATCACCTTCTGCAGCTATTAGAGTGCAAATTTTGTTCATTCGTGCTGAAAAAAACTGGATGAAATATGAAATTGAGAAAATGGTAGCTGGAAACGGTAGCTATTCAAAACGTTATTTTATTTATAATGAAAGACATTTATATTCAACGTTTGTTTTACTATTGATTCGGAAAATTGGTAGTATGCATAAAAATTCATTGTATAATTATTATCTATCACGAACCTGTTCATTCGAATGTTTCTAAGAAAATGAGGAAACTCGAACAACGAACGACTAATTTATGCTTGCATTTATGAAGTTTGAGTAATTCCAAATTAAATTTATTGGAGTAATTTATGCAGTATTGGACATTGTTTGATTAAAATTTTATTTTTATGTAATTAAAAAACAAACATTTATTCGTTATTCCATCATTCATCATTCGAGAGAACCTTTATTTATTATTTATCATTCGTTATTTCTTATTCGCATTTTTATTTGGACTAATGTAATACTTATTAAGGTGATGTCAATTATGCTATTATATGTATTTATGCAGCTGTATTTCAATCTCTTGTAAACAATATTTTTCTATCAAACTGCATATTTTTATGACCACTGCATTATCATTAGTATTTTTATACTTGTACAAGTATTATATAAGTCTAATAATATTTATATATTATAATATATATAAGAAATAATATTTTTTGCGGCAATGCATTGTAACAAAAAAGAAGGTTTCATAATCAGGAATGCCTCTAAAATATTTTTAATCCCCAGAGAGCGGAATTTTTCCGCAACGATAAAATCAATGTTTCTTAAAATCATCCACAGCTTAATTTATCTGTGTTTTAAAATACATTTTTGAAAATAGTCCTTGCAGACCCATTTACTATTTCTGTTTTTCCTTATATAATATTTTATTCATTCAAATTCATGATAAGAAATTGGTTAGTTGTAAGAAGGGTTAATCAAGCTGTTACTCACGAAATTAACTTTGACGATGACTACCCGCAATAGAATAAATTTTTATCATTTCAAAGTAATCATCTTGATCGCTTATTTTATAAATTCTTATAATTCATGTTAACCTGTGGTCTTTTAACATTAATATTACACTCAATTTGAAAAATACAGATACATTTACTTAGAACGTACAAATTACTCGAAAATTTCAAACAACGAGGAAAATAGCGTGTAAACTCGATAGATTTGTTATTCGCGAATAACCAATAAGTTAACTAGTGTTATTGGCAAATACTGAATAATAGAGCAGATTCGTTACTATTATCTTCGTTATTCCGAATAACATTTGCCTAGTACTGAACGCGAGTAGCGTTCGAGGTTGGTCCCATCGGTAGCACACGCTCCATCGTCTGTTTCTCTCAAATTTTTTCCCAGTTCCTTTTCTTGCCTTTGCCCCATTCAAATACTTTCTTCCACAGAAACGAGATGCAAAGACGAGTCAGAGACCGACGGTGCCTTCTTTTTCGTTTTTCCATCTTTTATTCCTTTAGAAGGCTCCCTTTCAGCGGTTTCGTATTTAGAAAACTAGCTGCCGCACGCGCGGTCTTCTTAAATCCTAGACGCGCAGGACGCGTCGAGTGGTGTGTTTAAAATGTATTCTTCCCCGCTGAATATACTCGGGCCCGGGATTGTGCTCCTTTGCCTTCGCTGCTGTTAATTAATTCCAGTGGTTATTAGTGCTCGTTACGTTTCTTTAACTTACCCTTCGCTCTTTGTTCGAACGAACCTTCTCTCTCTAACCTCTCGCTCCTCACAGGACAGACAGGCCATTTTTTATTTTTTAATTCGTTACACGGATAATTATCACGTTTTCGAGTTCCAGAAACGAAAACCCTGGAAAACCGTGATTCTGGCTTAGTGGTTTAGTTTAATACGGCGGAAACTCGACCTTTTTACGACCGAATCTGCTGCGCGTTGTTAATCGAACCGTACGCGGTTTATATTGAGTCGTGCCATTTTTCGACGAAATTACGAGATGCGTCCCGAGTTATTTTATCATACATTCACATGGTATTTAACAAAATATTACTGGTAATTATTTAACGAAACATATCGATAGAATTTCATTGTCTTTAACTCTTTCTGAAAGAAAAATGGAAGTCTATATTTAGTCTACATACAGGGTATCTCAAAAGTATCGTGACAGCGGGAAATAAGGGGTTTCTGAGGTCATTTGAAGCAACTGTTTCCTTAGCGAAAATTCAATCTGCGGCTTAGAGAGAGAAGCGCGCGGACTAGCACGTACTCGGTCAGCGAGCAGAAGTCAGAGAGCGCGAAATTTACGAATTTTTTTTACTACGCGACGACAATAATTTTCAGAATAACGCTGTTCATTCTTATTTCAGAATGTATAAAGAATAATTACTAATTTTACAGATACGAAATAATAAAGAATTTAGCCGTGTCAGCCGTTTTAATTTTGTGGTGTGCATGACATCTCACGCGTACCACATGAAATTTTTATACGGTACGTACGGTGAAGATAAACAATAAGTAACCCCGTCAAAATACGTAAACGATATTTTAATTTAAATAATTTTGTGTCCGAACAGAATTCTACGAACGATTCACAAAACTAATTTAATAATAAATAATCGCGATAAAGAATATGCAGGATATGTGTGTTTAAGAATTGTTAAAGAGTGTCATTAAAAGTAAATTCACTCATTCAGTTGCAAATCCACTGCATGGTTGTAAATGTGGACAGCAGGGCAGCAGGGCTTCGTTCCGAGTGCGTACCACATGCGATCGAGTCTCAAGGATAGGTCGGATAGGTCGTTTGAAAGCCCACACAGGCGACGACTTACACTGAAAACGATCCCTCCGACATTAACCAATCTTTAAACGCGTAACCCGACCAAACTATCAGCTCTATCGACATGTTTCAAACATTAAAATCTTCCCCAAACCTTCCTCTTTAAGCATACGCATCCAGAAGTGGCTAGCTTTTCAGGGAAATCTAGGAACCTGCCTTTTATCAACCCCATTTTGCCCACTTTCGTGATTTTGAGCAGTTCCAAAATATCAAAGACGCGCCGCGGCCGCAATTCGCTTCCAATGGACCCGGGAATTGAAATACACGCTTCCTACGCGTCCAGTTACTTGTAGCCAGACTTAGAAATTATAGAAATCCGAAACTGTCCCTTTTCTGAGGGGGATAGAAATCTGTCGAGAAACTTAGTTTCCCAGATTCTTTTCTAAGTCTGGCTACAAGTAACTGGACTCGTAGGAAGTGTGTATTTCAATTCCCGAGTCCATTGGAAGCGAATTGCGGCTTAAAATTTAAAATTTTGTGCTTCGTGAAAATCGCGAAAATGGGCAAAATGGGGTTGATAAAATGAAGCGTCCTGAAGTCCCATGAAACGCTAGCCTAGAAAATGAGGGCTCTTCTTAAAGAGGAAGGTTTGAGGAAGATTTTCCCGTTGGAATCATGTCGATAGCTCTAATAGTTTGGTTGAGGGACGCCTTCAAAGATTGCCAAATATCGCCAACTGGTGAAGGGACGACCTTCATTTTATCAACCCCATTTTGCCCATTTTCGCGATTTCGAACGCCTCGAAATATTCAAAATCGTACCACGGCCGCAATTTCATTCCGATCGAGCTGAAATTTGATATACACACTGCCTTCGTGTCCAGTTACTTGTAGCCACTGTTAGAAACGAATCGGAGAAACTAAATTTTTTGACCGTTTCAAGAGTTGGGGTCGTGACTTCCCACTCCAGTTTCCCAACTTCGGGAGTTGGCCGATTCCACCTGACCTGAAAATTGGCATACAGAGTGTACTGTCTATTGGTCTAGAAACGTGTAACCAACATTACAAAAGAGTCGGTGATTCAAAATTTTTTTCCAATTTTATCCCCATTTTCGACAGGGAAAAGTATTTCATGTATTTCCGAGTACGTCTCGTTGTCGACTGCGATCTCGTTCCCTTCGAGATAGAAGAAAGAAAAACGATTATCGGTCGAATGAAAACAATTTATGGTCGTATACGATTAGCGCGCGTATTCAATACGATTAGATTATCCTTAAGTAATTTAGGATTAAAATACAGAGATATTAAGTTACGTTAACTTACCAATATAATTTCTCCAAGCAGTTCGGTTTCTTCCGAACCGATGACAACTGTCGCTGTGCGAATGAACGCCGTAGATCTTCCTCTCGCAAAATGTCCGCGTCCGAGAACTTAAGAAACAGAAATCTTGAATTGTTTTCGTTCTATGATTATCTTGAAAGTAATTTATGTGCTCTGTCAGATTCTTATGGTCGTCTGCTTAATCACTTATTAAACATAATACAGGGTGAATATAAATAATAAATGAGCGTTGCAAAGAGAAAAAATATTCATTAAGGCACCGGAGCTCGGGGAAGAAAAAGCGAGCCATTTTCACCCTCGCGGAAAAGTAAAACCGACGTTGTAACAGCGCTCACGTTAATGCGGTCGCATTTACTCGAAACACCCTTGTAGACTGCTTCTTGGGTGGTTCGATAGAGGTTCACGAATAGCCGGTAGCCACAATCGGCTCCTTCACCTGGGAATGACGAAAAGGTGGGCCCCGTTAATGCGCTTCCTGCGCAACCCTCTAACGGGTGCCATTATTGTTTTCCATCCATCACTCAGCGAGCTGCGAAGCAAGTGTATATATTTATATGTATATAAAAGTACATATATATATGTACTGTTTACATGTATATATGTATGTATATATATACGTATATAGATCTCACCCCGAAAATGTTGCTGCATCACGTCCGAAATTACAGTTGAATTCTATGGAGGCGACGAACGCCTTTGTGCCGTGCTTTGAGTTCCGCTTTGACGGCGCCGTTATCGCGCGTCCTAATTTGCTTCCCGATTAGAAGTTCGTCTCTACCGCTTACCACGTTCCCGGATTGCGTGGATCCACCCTTGGAAAAGTCGAGTCATGCCTCCTGTAATTCCGAACCAACGACATTTCGGCTCGAATTTAAGTGAAAAAGATTTCAGCTGCCGGTTCCCTCCTGCGAACGCTGCTCTGGAATTGAAATTAGTCAGCGTGGATCGCGTTCGGTAGATATGGGCGATGATCGTTTTACATAGCAACGTCGTCGTACTTTCCGAAAGAAATAAGTGGAAATGTAATTTCAATGCCGTCATAATCAATTTTGCCGCAATGCGCTTTGCCATTGAAGCATCGTTGTATAATGTGTATAGTTGTCGGACAGACTGCAAACGAACAATCTATTTGACGAATAATTACTGCTCTGCTAATTTCATATTATCTTGTTTGTTTTCCACTTCTCATTCTCATCACCTATGTTTATCAATTAAGCTAATATTAGCTAGGTATTAATATTAGCTATAATTAATGTAAATACATCGGGCGAGTATTTTAAGATTCGTTTTTAAATAAAAATAAAATTGAGAAGGTAAACGAATTAAAATTGAAACTATTTTTATGTAATTTCTACTGTCGTTGCAGAGACTTGAAATTGATAACTCATTTATTTAAAAGTAGTTTATCGCTGAATCGCAATTGCTATCTATTTTTTTAATTTCTATGTGTACCGTCTATGTTTATCAATAACGTTAAAATTAGATACATATTAATATTAGCTACAATTAACGTAGATAGACTAGATGAACATTTCAAGGAAAATTCGTTTTGTATTATAAACGAAAAGACAGAAACAAAAATAATTCCTTCATTGGATATAACATCAACGTATATGTATGTATTATTTTTTAACTATAATTTCTGTTATTATCAAAATATTTTTCAAAATATTTCATTATCTTCTTAAGTCCGTCGCCAAATATTCCGCCACTAATGATTTAAATCGTCCGACAACGGTTCAAGAATTGCAGTGATTTTGCTGCAAAATTTACAATCACCCATGTCCTAATATTTTTCAGTATTTGAAATAATGGCTTATCTGACAGAGTTATTATATTTTCTCCTAAATCAACCCTTTGCGCTCGAAGCTGCTTTGACTCAAAAACCAAGACATTCTTCTAACTTAGGATATTTTCATTTCATATGATGTATTTCATATTACGCACGCGAATGATTTTACTATTACTCGTCGTTGCAATAGTTACATTTTTCAAATTTCTTAGGCACGAGCATAGCGATGTTGAAATTGTTTTAAACAATGGTGTGGCAATTTTTACTGGCGCCTCAGACTCGCCATTCGAGGGCAAAGGGTTAAGGGATGCATAAAAGTGGAACTTCGAGTATTATTTACTCGAGTATGCATTGAAATTCGCCCATACGATCATGTGTCGAGCAGGCACAACGCCTTCTAGATTTAATCTGCGTTATTCCTTGTTTATCAGATGTTCGCCGGATATTGATTTTCAGTGTTGCATTGATTTGTTTCACCATCTGTTCTGATATCTTTTATGTATCGTTCTATTACAATTAATTATAATAAACGTATTAAATTCGTTAATTACATACACATTGTACGTTTATTATTTATGGGAAATGTTGTGACAATTACAGAGGCGAAGCAAACAACGGATCGCGCGTGTTGAAGCGTGAGAATATATTCAAAAGATTTCTATACGATAAGCCTAATACGTACGTTATGGTAACCTCGGGCTAATAGCTGACTGTGCTAGCCGCAAGCAAATTCAACCCTTGCGCTGCCCATGGCGGAACTTTACGAACCGGATGACAGGCGTGAGGTTTAACAATCGCGTGCCCCTGAAATTCTGCGCGCGCGCGAACACACGAATACGAGATAACCACGAAATCACGGGATTCGACGCATGACTTGCCATGCGATTACAATTTTCCCGTGGCAGTCTCGAAAATTTACGAAAACCCCTGTGATTTTGCAGCACATACCATAACACGAATTTTAAAGGTAAAGCTATCTATCCATTTCATCAAAATCATGGCCAACAATAGCGATTTCAGGAACTCGTTTATCATTTTATTCGACATTAAAATACCAGGTAGTTAAATATTGGATAGTCGGAAAAGTATTGAGAGATTTTTCTAATTAGATGTTGTTTGGTGCCATATCGAGCAACGCTAATCAGATTGCGTCATACTGACGCGCATTCTAGAAGTGACATTTCAGTCTAAAATTTTTCTTGCAGACATTCATTTCATATTAGTGTGAAAATGAATGAAATTTCCGAAAAAGTTCATTATGTTTTACAATTTTACTACGAAAAAGGCAAAAACGCTGCAAAAGACAGGAAAAAAATTTGTGGTGTTTACGGTCAAGATGCTTTATCAAATGCAATAGCATGTAGATGGTTTGCTCGTTTTCGTTCTAGAAATTTCGATATTAAAGATGTACCTCGCTCTGGTCGATCAATCGCTGAAAAAGTCGATGAAATAATGCAAATGGTTGAGCAAGGTCAGCATATAAGCAGTCATGAGATTGCTAGGGATCTAAACATTCATCATTTAACCGTTTTGGATCATGTGCAGAAGGCTAGATACAAAAAGATGCTCGATGTTTGGATACCTCGTGATGTAACAGAGAAAAATTTGATGGATCGAATTTCCATTTACGAATCATTGCTCAAACGTAATAAAATCGAGTCATTTTTGACCTTGCCTGGGAAGTTTTGATGCATCCACCATATAGTGGATCTTGCACCATCAGATTATCGTTTGTTTCGATCTCTGCAAAACTACCTTGATGCTAAACAGTTTGATTAAAAAAAAGACTCAAAATCACTTGGCCAAGTTTTTAGCCGATATAACACAGAAGTGCTATTCCGATGGGATTATGGCTTCAACCAAAAAATGGCAAAAGGTCATAGAAAATAATGGCCAATATATACTCGAATAAGATTAATTTTGAATGAAAGAAACATTTATTCAAAAAATGACAAAAATCTCTCAATACTTTTCCGATTATCCAATATAAAACCATTTCAGATTATTTATTTCCCAATCACCGAACGTAAACAGATGCTTCTGTAAAATGCGAAAATTTATTTATTCCCGTGCTTCTGTTTAATATTAGAAAATATGGCCTCGAGCCTTTTATGGGGAAACAAGAATGAGTAACTTTGAACGGGGAATATTTTTACTGTTAACAAAATGGTCGTACGGTTTCAGTTTAATATATCTTCTCCCCAATCAAGCTTTATGATGATTGATTCAATACTTTTATTGACGTGAACATTAATAATGAAACCTCTATCTGAGATATTATCTAGACTGTGAATTTTATGGTTTTATGATAAAAATAACTAGACGATCCATAAAACGTAGACACAGACGAAAAATTTAAAGCATCGTTCCATTACTTTCGTGTTATCAAAATGCTTGATTGAATATGTTCACTTTTTTTACGAAATTTGTAAAATTGTCACTATTGCAAGGACTAGTAATAATTAAAAATTATCCGCATGCGTAACATGAAATACATCGTGTGAAATGAAAATATCCTAAGTCAGAAGAATGGCTAGGTTTTCGAGTCAACGCAGCTTCGAGCGCAAAGGGTTAATTTAAGAGAAAATATATCGCAAGGAGTAAAATACAAATTTGTTTCATTTTTTTATAGTAACAATGAGTCAAAAATAATGTAACAATACTGTTTAATTTTCTTAGTGTTTTTACAATTTTGTGTTCCTTCTTCTCGTTTTTGTTATTTAATTGGCCCTGCGGGTCTCGTTACTGTATTAACTTTGTTAAGAATATTTTTCAGTTGAATAATTTAGAAACGCTCGTAAATTTGCAACGTTAATAATTCTATTTCTACCAGGGTTTTCTGTATGTCCATTATTTCGTGTTAGTACGTTCAGCCCCTTTGTCCGGGATACGCGGGATTTTGTTTCTAATGCCGTGTACTAAAACGCCACTTAATGAAAAGGGGATTAAGGGATCGAGCGGCTCAGTTTGAGATTAATCTCTTGAAAGCTTGCGCGATGTAATCCAACGCGTTCTCATTATTCACATTCTATGCAGAAGCCAAATGGGTGATACTTTGATCTGTCAAATTATGCTTTCCGTGTCACCAGATCCCCTTACCTTGGTGTTCAAACATTTCTAATACACAGAACGTATAAAAATCTTCAATATCTTCGCTATAGTTTAGCCAATTCCATTTTGTACATGTTTTTGTGCAACCACCGTTTTAGTTACACTTCTCTTCTTCAATTATAAACTTTTATTTTAGCAATCAATGCAGAACTTTCTAATAATTTTGACAATACCAATCTGTATTCATTTCTACGCAACAACCAACAATTATATAACTTATAATAACTTAATATATAAACTACAAAACCTAATAATTTCAAATTTCAACAATTTAAGAATTCAAGCTAACAAATTATAGAAGTTGAAATACGCTTCGAACATTTTAATATTAAATAAGCAATAATGTGTTCAATGTATGTATTACTAAAAATTATACTTCTCTGAAATCATACTATTCTACGCGCACAAATATGCTGTTTTAAAACGTACCGATGAACAATGTTAGGTAAACGAAACCTTTCAACTTTTATGCAATTTAAATGTAATGTGAAACTTGCGAAATTATTTTTTCCATACTGCCTTTTAGAATTTTATGTAGGAGTTGATACTCTAACTAGAACAAAGGTTGTCTATATTAATCTTCGGACAACGGGCTCTTTTCATAGTTTTACAATTGATGACATTCAGGATTATTCATTGCTCTATTGGTAAATTTTTTCAATACATTTTTCGTGGCATTTCTTGCAGACACGTAAGTCTTACTGTTGACTCTAATATAATAAATGTTCATTTAATTTAATTGCTAGAATCTATGTAATTAAATGACGATTTTGTTACATTCTGGGTCAAAATGGACTCCAACACCGCAGTCAAATTGTTAATTTTAAGATACAGAAGCTACATGTACGTTCACATTTTTCTTAACAGTTTCAACGAATTTGAAGTAACTATTTTATTATTTCCTATTTACTGAACCTCTTGGTTCTACATTAGTTTCAGACTTAACAGCATGTTTTGACACGACCTCTGTTTGCAAATTCTTCTTCCGACGCCGTCGAACAAAAGCCCAAATCGTCGCATTACGAAACACGCGAGTAACGTACGAATAATGTCTGCTTTTAAAATTGCGTAGCAGACTGGTCGTTCTCACAGTAGAAAACCTTCTTCCATTAGGCGACAAAACTATCTTGTTTTCTTGACGCGTCACACTTATATCCTGCAGGAAGATCCCCTCTCGCTCTTTGGGTTCGACTTTTTCCTGTCGAAGGACATCGAGGAGAATACACAAAGAATCTCATCTAGCGTTCGGCCACCAGCGTGCTATAATATTTCATGCAATTAGCAAGTTTGCCGGGTAACACGTTCCACAGGACCCGCAACGAGAGAAATCGAGAACGTTTCGAAGACGGCGTTGAAGGAGACCAGTGACGATTCTTCAACGCGTCCGGACGCCCCGGAGGAGTATCGGATGTCAAATGGCCAGGGTCGAAGACAAATATCCTCGAGAACGGAGGAAGATACCGCCACGATGTCCGTCGTTGTCCCTCTCAACGGCTCGTTAGAACATCAACCATGCCCCGCGCGACGTTTCGCGGCATTATTTTTGCCCCTGTTTCCCTCCTAATTGCTAGCAGGAAGCCACTACTCAACGCTGCGCCGACACTTCGACGCGACGACGCCTGCGAATCGCGAATACGTCCTTTCGAAACCGACGAAAATTGCTCGGCAAATTCGTAACAGCTTTTATAATTGGGACGACACCGCTACGGGTCGCTCTATTTTCGGACCGTCTAAAAAACGGAGCGAAGACGTCCTCCGCGACATCGATATCGCGGATTTTTAACAGCCTAATTTATTAACTGGGGTAAAGAGACTTAACATTCTCATCAGCTATTATCTGTCAGCAATTTTTCGTTTTCTTCAGAAATCAAGAGATAACGTAGGGACGAATTCACACGAACTTTAATAAACTTCTTCACTCACAGAACAGATAATGGTAGAGTGGATGAACGTAGAGACACTAACATAGACGTAAACGTAAACATTTAAACGGAAACTAACGTAATAACATAAAGAAAACTGACGTAATGACTTTAACACTACATTGCCCAAGGAAGTCATTTTGACTGCTTTTTAATTTCAATTAGAAAAAAAATTATGTATATAATGATACAATTCTTTAGAATTTTGTGACTTTTTGTACAACATATAAATGCGTTTATTAATAATTGTAGTTACCTCTCCCCTCCTTCACTTCCGGTATATATATGTGTTATACCTATATTGCCCAAAAGCAGTCGTTTTGACTGTTTGGGAAATTTAAAATAATCAAATGACTCTTATTATTGAATTGAGTAAATTTCTTATATTTATTATAAAATTCTTATATAAAATTGAGTTATTTATGGTCAGCAAAGTGGGGTCCCGAATTTTTTAGAGAAACTATGGCTAGAGAAAAGTTCAAGCAAATCCTACGATTTATTCGTTTTGACAAAAGAACCGAAAGAATTAGGCACCTGCAAACAAATAAATTTGCCTTGGTTTCGGAAATATGGGATAAGTTCATTTTAAACAGTCAAGCTTGCTATCAACCAGGGTAAAATATTACAGTTGACGAGCAATTATTTCCTTCAAAAGTCAGGTGCAGGTTTACACAGTATATGCTTAATAAACTCAACAAATTTGGCATGAAATTGATAAAAGTAATAAAAAAATGTTACCGGAATCTATTCAATTTTATAACAGCACAAAATTTGGAGTTGATATAGCGGATTGAATGGCCAGAAAATATACGGTAAAAGCTTGTTCTCGTAGATGGACCCTCCAAATATTTTTCAATATTTTAGATTTGGCTGCTATAAATGCTCGGATCCTTTACAAAGAAACGACAGGAATACAAATACAACGAAAAGAGTTCTTGTTTCAATTAGCAGAACAGCTTTCCACCGAATACAGAGCTGTAAGACAGAAAAATTCACGAGAACATGAAGACCCACAAAGATCAGCTGCAACATCATCAAATGCAACCCATTCTAACGAAAGCAAAATTTGTCGAGTACGACTTTGCCACAACAATAAAACAAATAATATATGTGAAAAATGTCAAAAGTATGTTGGCGGAAGATGTACACATAAAAAGATTTCCACTTTTATTTGCATAATATGTACAAATAATAATGCATAAATTATATTTTTTTTCCAAGTGAAGTAAATTTTTTTTATTGTTAATATTTACTAATAACCTGTTATATAACTGTAAATAATATAAAAAAATATTAAAAATTAATTTTAAATAAATTTCTGTACACATTAGTTATTCTTTCACAATGCAGTCATTTTGACTGCTCTTGGGCAATATAGGTATATACTAAGTTTCAGTCTTTCTAGTGTTAAAAAGACTGGCTAACGTAATGTCTTACTAGGAGAAAACTGTCGTGAGCATTGCAACGACCCCATACATACAGGGTGTTTGCGAAATCGTGGTACAACCGGCAAGGGATGTCTCATATAAAATCTAGTCGAAAATAAGGAATATAGAAAATAAATTAAGAAAATTCGTTAGGTACGCATGTACTTGGATAGAGTCTGTTTTGTTCACTCGATCTATCCTGCAATTTCCAATGCTGCTTGCAACTGTAAACAGTATCGTTTAGAATATGGCATGACTTTCAATCATTGATTTATTCTAGCAATTTACAAATGTCCATAATGTCTTTCTTGCTGTTGCAGACAAATTCTTGTTCGCACGAATTAATTAATTAATTAATGCACGCGTACGTAACAAAATTTCAAACTCGATTTTCTTGAAAACCGAACCCCTATGAAAAAACTTTATTCTATATTTTCGACTCGATTTCGTGCGCGGAATCATCCCATTGTCGATTGTATCACGATTTCGCAAACGCTCTGTATAATAAGGTTTTTTTCCACGTTTTAACCAGTACAACTGTCTTCATCCTCGCAACGCCTTTCCCATTTCCATTTTTGCCTCCGTCTTTTTTTGTATTTTACTTATATTAATAAACAGTTTCTTCTCTGAAAGTCAATCGTGTTCAATCTTTATTCCGCGATTAAAGATCGTCAATAGTACTGGCGAATGCGAAGCGACGTAAGATCTTAGCCTATAAGAGTAAACATCTGGACTTAAAATTTTCGAAAAATATTCAGCGATATTTATTTCCATGTGCAGCTCAGAATTCGAAGGACCCGAGGATCCCTCTCAAGCATTATGAGTTTATATGGCGAGTGTCGTGACGAGGGGGTTCGGTTGCACCAAGTACCCTGCTACTGACATCTAGAGCAATGGAACAAGTGGGTTCGATGAAATTGATCCGATCTGGCAGTCCTCTTGAGGCCACTTCGCCGTGCTCGAGCTGTTCGCAGCGAAATGCTCGAAAAGGACACGACCCGAAGTCGAATTGGCCAACTAAATTATATCTGCAGCCTGAAGAAGCGGGGACCACGATCTTTTTAATCATCCGATCGTACGTTGACGCACACTTCATTGACCGCCATTGCTGCGGATGGGGGCCTCAGGAAAGGCTGGCACATTCAAATGTGCAACCAAGTTTCGCATTCGCAGCGCGACCGCTGCTGCTGGAACGCTTTGTGGCTGCACGGCCGATTATCTAATTGATCAATTGTCTCCCTGCCGTGATAATAACCACTCATTTGATTAAGGCCACTCGTCGGTGTCGAGCCTTTCCTTCTATTGCTCGGTTCCTGTTTTGAGTTCCTAGCCGAATCACTGTGCAGTTAGCGTCCCCTTGTAAACAGTTGCCACAAGTGAGGTTCTTGATGTTTTCATTCGCCATGCCAATTTACAAATGAAGCTTCTTCGGGTTTCCGGATGTCAGCTGCCTGGAAATCGTTGGCTGCGAGGGCGCAGCCCTCTATGCTTGATGACGATGTCGCATTATGATGATTGTCGGGATTGTGAATCTGCAGTGAAGAATCTTAGAGATGCAGTGTTTTTTTGGAGATTTTATTGGTTATAATTAGCAGTTGCTGAAAGTATGTAGGCGATGCGAGAAGTAAGCGAAGTAACTTCTACTCTTGCTGTAATTGACATTCGCCGACATCGGCAACTGCAGAGGAACAGTTCAAAGAAGCTGTTCTCTCGTGACAGCACATAGCGAGTTTATTGCACCTAATGGCTCACACGCCGGCGATACAATCACAGCAGAGAATAAATTAAAATTTAGATTTATTAGATATATAACGTGCAAGCAATATGCACAGTTTAAGAAACATAAAGTCAGATAGTATTTGTCAACATTTACTATGTGTTGGAAATAGTTATTTGTACACATTTGTTCAGTATGCAATTTGTGAAAGAACAAGACTAAACTGCCGATTTTTATGCATAATGAAAATGTCATGCAAAGCTTGCTGCAAGTATTTATATCTTCCCTTAATAAATTTAACATAATGTACATTGTCTTGTAATAATGACAACACTACATCTATTCTCAACTTGTCCCATTTTTATCACAATGTCTGCTTCAATGAAGAAATTCATTCGAAACTCTCCAATGAAGATACTTTTAGAATTTCTCGAATTGTGAAAGAAAAAATTACGAACCAATCATTTTGACTGGTCCGGTAGTTCTAGTAGTAATCAGTCACAGACATTATAATCGAATTCATCATTTTATACTTTCCTTAATGTACGTACTTGGACTGGAGACATTTATATTATATACCGTTTAAACAGTATAAAAAACAAAGAACCGAAGGAAATATATTTTGTACACCTGTGACATTTGTAATTCTTCTGAGGGAGAATCATTGTCATCGCATGAGGCTATGCGTACATGAATATTTCAAAATTTATCATAAAAGAAAATGAATAACTTGTACTTCGTTTCGAGAAACAATTTTATATTGTTTTTCTGCTATCAATTTCCTCTTATTAACATATTTTATTATTCCAAAATTGTTTATTTTGCGTATTTGGATTGTTGGAAAGACGTACATAAACTAGAATCATTTTGTGCTGTGTAGAAGATTTGCTTCTCAGAATCTGGTAGCCAGCACGTTAACACAAATCCTGTTTATTGAAAATTCTTCATTTTGCGTGTTTGGACTGCTAGAAAAGTATCCGGGAAAGACATAAATTAAGCAGAGGCGTTTTATGCTGGGTAGAAGATCTGCTTCTCAGATCCTGGTAGCCAGCTAGTTAACATAAATCCAGTTTATTGATTAAGCTCTAGTTAAAAGATTTACAGTGAATTCCGGATGGGTAGTTGGTTGCAGCTGGCCCCGGCAGGAGGAATAATACTTCCTAATCGCAGAACGGTCGATCAGCGAGCCAATTAATTGGAGGGTCCCGCGGCAATCGAAATGGCAAACGCATGGGCCGTGCTTGAAATTGAGATTTCATGAGGGAGAAGGGTTCCGAAGCGGGGTCGCTGAAAGAAACGAGATAAAGAATTGCTGTTTGATTGTACGGTTAATTCTTGCCGGGGCTTTTGCGCCGCAACCGCAAAGCGACCAACCGCTGTGCGCCCAGCTGCGGGGACATCGAAACCGACTGGTCATACTCTCAGTGGCTAACTGGTAATCATGTCCCTAGCAGCGCTGCGATAATGGTGCCCCGGGCTCGATTAAAAGTACTCGTCGATATTAAGGCTTTCCTGTCCCTTGCTCCTCCACCGGCGTTTACAAGCGCCGCACACGTTACGCCGAGCATCATCGTTCGAACGATCCTGTTCCACCCTCGCGATAATTCCCAGCGAAATATCAACGCAGCATGCTGCGGCAGCATATAACAGCGAATACTTTCACGGATTGCTGTATGAAATTGACAGACCTCCCGGTGAAAAATTCCGCGATTATTGGAGCAGCCTCTTGACACCAAATACACCCGCTTTATTCATAAAAGCACTTTCACAAAATTAAGAGGTTGGCAATGTTCTGTTAGAGACGTCGATGGTACATCATTAACACTAAACCTGCCACACCGAGTTAAATGACCCTTTACAGATATATTTTTATTTTGCAATTATTGAAGTTATAAAATTGACTTCATAGGAATCGATTTAACAGCAGAACGTCGACATGAATTGGATCTTTTCAATTTTATAAGACCAGGCACAATTTAGTGTTAACCCATGAACATATCGAGTGTTAAAATTGGCTGACGTGTACTGTTTTATTACTGTCGTTATACTGTTACACATGTTTTACTGTCGTTCGTTTTTAATCCGCGAATATATCGCTTAAGGCTAAAGACTATCGCTAAATACTTTTCTTATAGTATAAGGAAAGTATAAAGTCTTATAAAAATGCCAAGATATAATTTATTAGGATTATTTGCGATTTTCGTTAGAGTGTATGATGATCGAATCAATTTTATAATTTAAATAATTGTAAAATAATTCTGAGAATTAACTTTCATTTAGTATTAATGGACTTTAATTCGCAAATTGAGCAAAGAATTCGTAAATATATTCAGAAGTATTAAGAATTTGTTGATTATAACATTTTGTAAGTATATAAACACATTTAAAGACAATTCCAGTAGAGGATACTGCGAATCAGAATCTTCCATCATCCACACTTAGGTAGAAGTTAACCCTTTGCACTCGAAGCTGTTTTAACTTCAACCCGAAAGCATTTTTTCTGATCTATAATATTTTATTGTTTACTATTACTCGTCTTGCAATGATTAAATTTTTACGAATTTCTTTGACACAAGAATAGCGATGCAAAGATTGTTTTAAACAGTACTGCAGTTATTTTCAGTGTTGCCTGAGAATCACCGTTCGAGTGCAAACGGTTAATTGGCGTTCTGTGTCCACTTTAATCAGCGATTGACTACATAAAAGAAATACAAACGATTTAAACAACGAAATTTCATTTCCTCAATATTTTATTTTGAACAACATCAGCAAATCAGGTTGAGAGGATCAAACTTTGCAATGCTCCTTGCAGTTTCTTCCTTGTGAAAGCAGTTAACGAACTAAGTTCCCGTCATGCGAACGTGTTTTTTTTAAAAAAAGAAGTTATTCCGTTGCAAATGGTGCGCGGGACATTTTTGACGAATTGTGCGTGTATGAAGCAAATTTAAAAGGGATCGAAAAATTTCGCAGACCGCAGGTTTGACGCGGTATGTCGCAGAAATGTGGACGACGTGAGTTCCGCCGAACAACTGTATGCGAAGTATTTTCCAGAACATTTCGAAAACATTTTTAACTTCGCTAAAGGAGCGGCACGATGCGAAACAGATTGCAATCCTAGAATATTCGCTTAGTGAAAAATGAAGTGGAACGAGTGTTCAGGGGTTTTACGATTGTTTACCGCGGAACGGGATGCCTCTCCGTGGATCTTATGAATTCTTTAGACGCCAATGGGAAACGGAAGGGTGAGAGCAATCCAGGGATGGCGGTAGAATAGGAAGGCGACGGAAAGTTTATTCGGGTTTATGTGAGGCCCCCTCGTTGTAAAATTCACCGTTCCTCCAGGTATCGAATTTAATCCTATGTTTTCGGCTTGAGCTCGAGGAGTCGCGTCACGTGCGCGCCGGTGCAAACTAACAAAGATATACGAAGACAGGAATCGTGTGTGAAGCAACGCGAGTAGCATTGTAGTCGGTCGCTAAATTGATTAAAAATTACCGAATACAGGCGCGATTGTTATTTCGTTATATTCTCTTCCATTTTCGTGCTTATCTTGGATTTTATTACGTACATTGCCGCATTACAGTGTACATATTACTCAGGTAGAATCTTCGAATTGCCAGCGTCAGCTTTTACCACCTCTTGGAAACTTGGGGCCATTTAACCAGTTAGCTGTGTTTGATGAATATATTCGTCATGAAGAATTGGCAATACAGGTAGCCCTTCTACAACACGGCATCTTATAACACGGTTTCGCTCTAACATGATAAAAAAATTGCAAAAACCTTTGTACAACACTGTACTTCTACAGTCATGGCGAGGCTTGCCGTCCTAACGATACAGAAATTGGTGGCATATCAGAACTTGCTAAATCAATCGGAGGCGAAGGATTTGTGGATATGGCTATTAAGGACGTTCAAGATTTATTAATGGAAGAAGAAGTTGACGAAGCGGATTTGATGGAAATGTCATCCGAAGCTGTAAATCAAATCGATTCTGAGGACACTAGCACTGATGCAGATTGTACAGTTAATAATTTAATATTAAAAAATTACAAGAAGGCCTAACCTTAGCTGAAAATCTCGAGTCATTTTTCTTGAATGCAGACACGTCCGCTGAAAGAAGCCGAAAATTCAAAAGAGACCTGCAAAACTGTTTCGAATGATTATACTGAGCAGTGACAACGAAGGAATTTATTAAAATTGCGTTAAATTAAGATAATAATTTTTATTTTTTTTTTGTTCTGTGTTGTACATATGTTTACATTGTTAATAAAAATTATGTTGTTTATGTAGAATGAAAAAAAAATTTGTTATTAATAAATTTTCGGAACGTAACCCCTCTATTTGTATTGGTTCTGGGTCTCATACTCTCATACTCGTCATGCGCAAAATTCAGTAAATTTTAATATGTCTAGAATATTTGGAAGTCAAGACGAAATAAAACGAATAAGTAAAAAGTATAAATAATTAGGTGCGCGCTCTGAAAAGAGGTCGCCACAGTTAACTGGTTGATAAAACATTTTGTAATACTTTTTAATATAACCGCGACTTTATCTTGAAAGAGCGAATAAAACGCGGTTTTACTCTTCGAAAGAAAGGTCTAGAGTGAAAGTTAAAAGACATAGCCTCACATCTGCAGACTCTATGGCTCTTAACATAAGCACCCACTTGAGTGTTGCAAGGATGCATCCAGTAAGAATTCTACGAAAGCGTTCGGAGAATAATTTTTGTTCGTCTAGAATATAAAATCCACCATCATTCTACTCGTTCTGCTACGCCGAATACATTAATTTCTGCCAGAAACCACAAGTTATCTAGATACTTTCAAACACTATTCTTACTACATTTGGACAAGTCAAGCTAACCTTCGCTTCTTCGCGTAAGAAGCATTTATTGAGATCTAAGAATACAGGGAACACGTAGTCCATCCGGAATTGATAAAACTTCGCCTAAAATACTTTTCAAATGCGTTACCGGAAGTGCCTAAATAATGATGACAACGCGTACACCCTGTACACGGGACCACCATTGTCTCCTTGCAATTGCCATAACGGTGTTAGAATAAATCGACCGTTTTTTTCGGCGGAAGAACAGAACCGCAGGATTTTTTTTATTTTTTTTTTTTTGAAGAGGCAAGAGTTATTCCGGAATCTGAGGGGACATTTTGGGGCACCAGCGAACGTTACGAATCGGCCGCTGTCACATTTGGCCGTCGTGTTCGCAGCTCGAGGTGACAACTTATTTCCTCCGTTGCGTTACCCGGTGTCAGAGCTTGGCCTTTGTTCGATGAATAATATATGGCGACGGGCGTCTGCATTGTTTTGCGTACTCGCGCGCACGCAGGCACGCATGCACGACAGGCAACGACGATGATGCACCCACGCATACACCCTGGACACCGGATGTTGGGTCTTGCTACCTCCGCAGTCTACGCGATTTCCCGCTACGTGTCCGCGTGTACGACGACGTATCCGCCACGACGCGTGCGAAACCAACTTTGTCGAATCGACGTCCACGGAACATCATAAGCGCCGCGGCTCCCCGACTTCGCAGAAAATTCGACAAGATTTCATGGGGAAGAGAGTCGCGCGTGATCAAACACTTCCGCCCAACTACCAGTTCCACCCACGTATTCGTCCGATGGTATTTTTGGGCCTAGTTCGCTTTCTTTCGTCTCGACTCGCCAATTTTGAATCACGCGTGTAGCGAACCCCTCGGAGAAAAGTTAATAGAACCCAGGTAGAAGTATGGCCTGCGGGATGGGACCTTAAATACATTTGGTCGCCAGGCCCAAACTCTTTCCGAGCGCATATTTAATCGCCGGATGTCGATTCTTACCTGGTATGCACATTTGGCGACCAGGTTCGGGGTTTTTCCCTGTCGTACATATTTGGCCGCCAATCCTCGATTTTCACTAGGACACGGCTGGTCGGTTCAAGGACATGAACTTTCTCCAAGGGGCACGAAAACGACATCCCCACTCCAGAAATTTCCTTGTTCGAAGCAAATTTCTGAGGGACACGGGGATAGATATACGCGCGAATTCTGACGGATGACGGGGGTTAGTCGTCCATCCGCAGAGTTTCACCGTTGTATCGCTATCATTTCGTTCTTTTGGTTTTGTTATGTTGTTGTGTTTCTTGTTTTCTGTAAATAAACTGTTGTTGTTTAAATTGGGCGAATTTCATTCATACACCAGGGATTTTCACCAGGACACGGCTGGACAGTCCAAGGACATGAACTTTCTCCCAGGGGCAAGAAAACGACATCCCCACCCCAGAAGTTTCCTTATTCGAAGGAAACACGGGGATAGATATACGCGCGAATTCTGACGGATGACGGGGGTTAGTCGTCCATCCGCAGAGTTTCACCGTTGTATCGCTGTCACTTCGTTCTTTTGGTTTTGTTACCGTTGTTGTGTTTTTTGTTCTCTGTAAATAAATTGTTGTTGTTTAAATTGGGCGAATTTCATTCATACCCCAAGAACAATTCGTCTAAACGCGTCCTTTTCATTCGAGGCCCCAGACGCTTTACACCAGGGATCGGAGAAACGATCTTTCGTACGGTGGATCGAAACTGTATCGGTCATTCATGTAGATAGGGGTTATGCGAAGTCGTTCTGTAACGGAATTAGTTTCTCCTCTATTTTTCAAGGGAAGTGGTAAGGTATGCATTTTAAACGGAAAGTGCGAAAAGAATGTAGCGCGTTTAACGTTTACTCGACGTAAAAAATCATCTGCCAGTAATTTTTAAAATAAAAATTTGTGAACAACTTTTTTAATTGGATTTATTGCTTAAGCATTTTCATGGAGGCTCATACGCGCAATTTATGGATCGAAGTAGAAAATATACAGTGAATCACTTTAATATTCAGACACTATACAATTTTCACTTTGCCGCATTGTAATTTTTGTTCACGATGAAGAAAAAAAATTAATTCTAAATTATATTCCTACATAAGGTCTAGTTAATGCAAGTATAAATTTTACTTATATAATTACTAACATTTATTAAATATTCTATTTTAAACAAAACAATGGTTTTAACGTTACAATAATATTCGGACACTTTTAAAAACTGATAGTCTCTGCACTAATTTTTACAAATGAAAAGTAATTCAATATGGTGTAGGATATCCTTCTTGACGAATGACCTCTTTTAATAGTTCAGGCATATTGCAAATTAATTTTTTCAAATATTCTGTACTAATATTATTCCATTCCTCTTTCAGTCGTTCTTTTAACATTTCTTTAGATGTTATTACAGTTGTTCTAATTCGTCGGTCTAGTTCATCCCATAAATTCTCTATAGGATTCAGATCTGGCGACTGAGGTGACGGTTGTAATAATTTTGGACAATTATATAGCAAATATTCCTGTACGATACGTGCCTTATGCTTGGAGTCATTATCTTGATAATACTTAAACGTATTCTGAATCTCCATTTTTATTGCACTTTTACGTAAATTATTTTTTAAAATGTTCAGGCATATATTTTTGTCCATTATGTTATCAATAATAACATAAAATAATTCTTTCTTAAAAATAATATTTTTAAAATTCATGTCCTTTCTTGACCATTTTGTACATATTTTAAACAATAACTTCTTTTGATCATTTGGAACATATTTTAAACAATAACAAATTCTTTTGACAATCTTGAATATATTTTAAACAATGACAGCTTCTTTTGACCATTTCGCACGTATTCTGAACAGTGGCGATTTATCTTGATCGTTTGGAACATGTTTTAAAGAGTGAAGACCTTCCTCATCCATTTTTACAACATTTTATAAAATGGCGATTTTCCTTGAACATTTTGTACATGTTTTAGAAGCTGATTATTTTCATGATCGCTTACAATATATGTTGAATAAAGATGAAGTTCTCTGACCATTTCAGACATATTCTAAACAACGGCAATTTTTCACGTCCGCCTTGAACATATAAATACATTTATTAATCGTTCCTGAGGTATTCTGCATCATGGCAATCTTCCTTGGTCATTTTGAATACATTTAAAGAAGTGACAATTTTTCTTGGTCCTATGATTATATTTTGACGATTCACCTTTTGCATTGTGAAAAATTACAAGTTGGCGAACGTTGTATGAAGTGTTTCTCTTACGTCCGATTATTACCTGTGAACTTAGTGAATATCTAAATACAACTGATTTTCTGAGGTTCGAGACAATTTACACAGATTGCAATGTTTGTAAACATACATCACAATCGCATTAAATATCACACTAGCTCACGCAAATTGTTACATTCCGAGGTGTCCGAATATTATTATCACGTTAAAACTAGACATTGTTTCGTTTAAAATAGAATACTCAGTAAACGTTAGTAATCATATCAACAAAAATTATGCTTTTATTAAATTAGACCCTACACAGTAATGTAATTTAGAATTAATTTTTTTTTCTTCATAGTGAACAAAATTACAATGCATTATGAGTGGTTAAAAAGATTCAAAAGTGGCGATTTTGACGTGAGAAACGAAGAACGTGTAGGACCACCGATAAAGTTTGAAGACAGCGAATTGCAAGCATCGTTGAATGAGGATGTCGCTCAAACGCGACATTAACTCGTGGATCGATTATGTGACACGAGAAGGCGTCCATACGTTTAAAAACCATAGAAAAGATCTAGAAGATAGAAAAATGGGGTTAAATGGCAACGCAAAGTAATTTTGCTTCATTGTAATAATAAGAATAACAGTGGGAGAACAAATTGGTTATAAGTCATTTCGACCCTCACGGTAATTCTACAGTTCTAGTGTTCGATAGTTCTAGAAAGCCGTCCCTTAACGTCTGAGCGAGAACATCTTGGCCAACGAAAATTCTGTTTTTCAAGGCGACGGAGATGGTATATAAATCAACTAATCTGAGGGAATTAATTCAGGGCATATCCCCTTGTACAGACCGTAGTGTTACACTTCCTCCATGGCGTCGAAGATAAAAAGTAAAGATAAAGGGCGGTAAGAGGTTCGGCAGGTTTCACGGACCATCGAATTTTATGGGAAGACGAGAATGAATCGTGGGAATACGTAAATGCGGCGGATTTAGCGGCCTTGTCTGCGAGAAGGGTGGAAGAGGTTCCTATAAATGAGACGATTTTGCTCCGGGACGATGATTTCTATCCGCAAACAGAGAGAGAAAGGGGAAAGAGAGCAAGAGAGAGAGAGAGAGAGAGAGAGTGAGAAAGAGAGAAAAGGGGAAGAGTAGAATTTGTTTGCGTCACTTTCCAAGATTCATCTTGGATTTCCGAACCCTAGCGGTGAACTTGTTGAATCGGAATTCGCCGCGAACGATCGTGTAGGTGCTTTCGTGAAAGAAGTTCCGGGGTTTTGAAGAATTCTAATTGTTGTTTGCCAGGGATGTAATTTCACAAAGGTATCGAGCCCCCTTGACTGCTCGTACGCTTCGCGGAGCAAAAAGCACCGTGAAGGTGCCACTCTCGCAGGATGCACGAGACGGTGCTTGAATTATGAATTCATGAATTGTAAAATCGACGCGAGCATTATCGATCCCGGCACGCTACCCACGGCGTCTCTCCACGGTGACATTTACTTAAGAGCTCGTCTCGGTTTCATGCAAAGTAGAATTACCGGCTAAGTGATGCCGGCTTCAGCTTCGATTCCGAGTGTCACATTATTTTCTCGTAAAATCAAGCTTATGACGTTATTCAGCCCTGTCCTCGGGACATAGAAACTCGAAGGCACTGTCTGCCGAATGGAATTCCAGAAGCGTGATCGTAGCTGCATTCTCTCTCGACATAGTTCTTAAATTGTTTTCCAAAATTCTCAACATTGGCAATACGGTGTTCAAACATCAGATACTAAAAACTTTAAATCTCTGACAGTGAACCATTCATACTATTGGGTTGTCCGGAAAGTTCGTGACGATTTATTGTTATTTTTAATAAATATATACCAAAACTTAAATGCGTTATGTTTCAATATTCCGTACAAATCGGCACGAACTTTCTGGACAACCCAATACGTGGACCGTTTATTTTGAAAGTGGTACAAGTCCTTTTTTAAAAAAAATGAGATATGACGTAATTTATGCTTAATTTAGTATTAACTTATGTGTAACATCTAACACGATCAATTTCATTCTGCACGCAGTCTAGACTCATTCGTTCTTAGTCATTCTTCGTTCGTTCTAGTTTCACTCAGTCAATCAGTAATCAGTCCTCGTGAACTTCAAATATAAGTATAAATATACAGGTAAATATAATATAAATTAATTAGATTAATATAAAAATACATATGTAGGTACAAATATATCAAATTTGTACGATATAGTCCCTGCGCAAGAAGTTAACAATAAATTAGGATTGAAAAATCCACCACATACCGCAAAATAATCAAATCATTAATTTTTTATTCGGAGCCTGCAGCTCTCGAAGATATAAAAAGAAACAAACAGCTCGTAATGCAGCTACTTTAAAGATTTGTTTCCTCGCTTTAAATTCCAGTAGTGTGATAAAATGTTTAATTTCATCGAAGCTGAAGAACAGAAGCCTTTAGATTATTATATATTATGTAATACAATATTGGAAATATAATACGAGTAGTGACGAGACAGACTTCATGTAAAAACGTGAAGAATCAATAAAGAACAGCCGCGTGCAAGAAATAAAAGATATTAGATAAGGCTTTCCGGATGTCGCTTCCATCGTATGAACTTCATTCTTCTCGACAGAATCGTTCGACAGTGGTGCTTTGAATTCTATAAAAGTTATAGCTCCATCGATAATCGTTTCCGCGAGATTCTTTTAATTCCGGGGGAGAATCTGTGTCAAAAACTACAGTCATTTAAATGACGAAACTGTTCAAAGCGAAAAGGCAGGCGAAAACACGGTGAAAAGGAAAGAGCGCATGATAATCGACTCGGAGCAACAATGTCTCTGCATAAATCAATATTCAGCGGTTTCAGAAGAACGTAAATTACCGGGATCGCCTTTATGCGAGCACAATTACCATCGGTAAGCTAAATTAACCGGTTATATTTTAATCGACCGTCGAGCACGGTCTCTTTGTTTATGCTAATCGGAAACATAGCTTTGTATAAATCACCGTTCCACCGTTCCGTAAATAATCAGTATTACAGAACGAAACATCGGTTGACGAATGCGGTCAATAAATACTGTCGATGTGTATACGGTCCAAACAAATCGGTCCGTAGCCGGATTAATATTCATAATATCACAAAACGTCGCCGCATAAATTATAATACCCCGGCACGGGGAAAACTGGTGGGCCCGCAGGATGACGAATGATCGATACCGGGCGGACGACGAATTTCGAAAACTTAATTTATCCGTGGATGCGGGACGGTTGCCGAGGAGGAGCGCGCGTGTCCTAAGTATCGTTTTCAACCGTCTGCCCCGGCTGTAATTCAATTTAAATGACAAATGATACATCACGGCATCCATCAGAATGATTAGTAATTGCTTACGGTTGATGCGGACTAATGGCATCGTGGCAATATCGCTAGGGGTCGATCGGGGACAGACGATTCCACCAGACGCGACGAAAATTGTACATGACGTGTATAATGCGGTTAGCATTTATTTGAACATCGGACTGGGGATGCCACCCCTTCGGATCGGCTGTGTCGGGTGTTGCTCGAAGAAACATAAACAGCGACCGCAAGGGGACCGTCGTCGTCGCATTTGCCAGGAAAAACATGATCTCGTGTCCTTATTTACTTTGCTGCTCCATCAAAGGAAGCTTTATCAAAAAAAAAAAAGAGAAAGCACAGTTATTCACAGTTACGCTCCGCGACGTAGCACGCGTCTTTGTTTTCCTTCCACCTGCAACACTTCGGAATTCGCTCTCGAGCTTTCCGATATTTATGTAACTGATTCTGCGCTTCTCCGAGGTATGTTTCATTGTGGGAAAGTATGGACGAGACGTTAGATTTTTGTTGATCGCGACTCGAGCAATCGCAACCCTTAGCGTTCCTATGGCGCCTCTGAGGCGACACTAAAAATTAACTTACTATTATTTAAAACAGCTTTTACATTGCTCTGTTTGCTTTTAATACCAGAACTACCGAACAATAAATCCAACGATATACATTGCTTTATAATAATAACGAGACTGCATCTGTTGTATTCCAAGGTGTCACTTCTGTGATACCTTCTTCTCAGCGTACAGGAATGTCGCTGAACACCTGAGTTGCGTAATTACTACACGATTGTAGTGGTTGCGATTTTCTTTATTTTCAATTTCGGAACGTTCGCGATACCTACAGTGGGGGACAAAAGTATTCGTACACTCTTCAAACCTAAATAACTTTTTTTAAGATTGGACCAAACGTCTTGACGTTTTTTGAGCAATTAGTTGCATTGATTTAATAAATGATATACAAAATAAATTTTGTAAATATTGGAATTGATGTGAATTACATGACTAATAAAAAAGGAACTTTTTAAATATTTTTTACAAAATAAATTTTAAAGACGCAACTGGTTTGAAAACAATTTTTACATTACAATATTTGTATTTTAAAAATCAGTAAAAATTGAAGTGTCGCACGTACGATTAACAGTAACAAGTTTGATATGCACGAAAGAAAATGACCCAAGTGTAATGGAATTATTTTACGTGAAAAAAATTGTTCAATTTTGGAATTGCAATTGTTTCGAGTGTTAAGGGTTAAATCACATTTAACGATGGAACTTGGTTGTTGTGAAGTGATTCAACGATTCTTTCGTTGATTCTTTCTGTGAAAAGGAGCGTGTAGTGCGCATTCCAGTCGCTCGCGAGTCCTATTGCGACTAAAGCACTTCGTGCGATAAATATGCTTCATATTTTAATATCATGACCCACGAACTTTCATGCTGTGCCTTTATAGTTATGGTCAGGCTAATAAATGTCTCTGGGTCAATAGCTTGCCTACAAGAAACAGGCTGACCCGATGATGTAAGAAGCTATTGTGATATTTCCCTTAGAATATATCAGGCGGCTTGATCGAATAACGACATAAAAGTTTTTGTAAATTATATATGTTAATGCCAAATCTAGTTGTAGATATGAAAACACTGTTCTACGTGTCTATGAATCTAATATTTATGGGTGGTGCTTATGGTTTTACAAAACACACAATTCGCTTAAAAATAAAAGTTAGACTTCAACGAACTCGGGCATAAGTTTTAACACTTAAAATTATTGTTACAAACGAGCGAGTGCGAGTTGAACGGAAGTTGTCCCAGTGATTAATAAATTTGGAATTTAAGTGCGTGCAGAAAAATGTGTGATATTTATGCAAAATGTGGCGCAGACTACGCACCAATCAGGGTTGGCGGTGACTTGGTCGAGCAACGCGATCGCAGATAGTTGTCCTGGGATTTTCCTGCGCCTGGTTGCAAGGTATTGGATGTGGTAGAGGTTTCGGCGGTTTGTGACAATGAAAAAGTACAAATGCCTCGGCTTGAAGTATACCGGGCGCCAAAATTAACTCTACGGGAAAACGTGTATGTTTCGCAGTATATCTAAACGTTGTTACGACATAACATCGATTGAAAGTTGAAAGATCGACGTTCACCGTTCCCGAAAGGAGGAATCGTAAGCAGGGTTCGATTTTTAAATAAAACATCATTTAAACGCGACGTTCAATAATTGAGAACAGAACGGTCCAGAGAGGGAAGAACGAAGATATCGTGAAATACCATCGTAAAACTGATATTAATACGTAATAGGATTTCGTGCTTTGGAAGACAACCTTCCCTAAGACGATCCCACCCAGCTCTGCTCCTTTAACCGTATTCATCCTAAAGTCAACTTCCACGGCTGTAACTACCGTGCTATGGACCAACTCCGCGGCAACTCGGCTACCTCCTCGTTAATGAGATCGAATTTCAGGTACGAAGTTTGTTAGGAACTTCGAAAGATGGGCCCGCACTGCAAGAAGCTACGCGATAGCCTCTTAGCGAACACCTTTTTCGGACGGAATAACGATCAAACGGAGCCAACCGCGTCTGAAATCTTATTGGGCCCACGTCCCATCAGCCTCCTATCATTCTGAGAAAAAATGTACGAAATACTCTCGTTACATGAAATACGTACGTTGCGTGTGGAACATTTTAGTTTTTGAACCCCTTTGTTGGATCACACTGCAATGCATATGTATTGGTATAGTCAACTATACAACTTATAATTTCATAATCAAATAGTTTTCGAAAACGGGTCACAGAAGAGTAGGATCCTTAATAACATAATGTAGCAGAATATACTACAATACACTAAAATGTGCCGGAAAATACTAGAATTCACTAGAATGTACCAGAATATACTATAATATACCAGAACATACAAGAATATAACAGAATACACTAGAATGTCCCAGAATATACATGAATTCTCTAGAATGTACTCGAATAAAGTTTCCTAGTTAAAACAGCTTCAAGTGCAAAGGGTTAAATGAGTATATCACATTACAATACAAAAATGGAGAAATCAAAAATGTTGAAGGATCTAATAAATTTTTATACAAGGAAACGTGTAAAGGTTTAAACTGGTCAGTATTACAACTTCGCTTCGTGGATTTGTAAAATGCTGCTACGCTAAAATTTATTGCAACCAACTAAATTGTCGAAGTAGAATGTGAAGCTTGACAGTTCCAAAGCAACAAAAATGATGGTCTCGAATATCCTCCGAACAATGAATTTATTAGGTCAATCGGAAAGTTTTGTCCATCTAGCGTCCAGTAGTCGTAGCTCGAACTGTGGGTAACTATAACCTCTAAAGTAAGACTAACTTTTTAGTTTGAACATCTGTTAATAAAACTCAGTACACAACAATTTATGCTTGCATCAATAACTTCGTTTTTTTCTACATTGAAGATGTCGGAATTTGAGCCGAATAAGCGTCATTTGCGCGAAGTGTTAGTCTTTTGTTTCAATTGGAAGAAAACGGCAGCTGAAGCTCATCGAATGATTGTAGACGTTTATGGCGATAATGCTGTTTCCGATAAAACATGTAGAGAGTGGTTTCGACGTTTTAAAAATGGTGATTTTTCTTTGGAGGACAAAGAGCGTTCTGGACGGCCACGAGTATTCGAAGACGAAGAATTGCAGACGTTGGTGGATGAAGATCCATGTCAAACGCAAAAACAAATTGCAGAAGCGTTAAATTGTGCTCAATCTGTCATTTCCGACCGTTTAAAAGCCTTAGGGAAGGTCTACAAGGAAGGAAAGTGGGTCCCATATGAACTCAAGCCAAGAGACATTGAAAGACGGAAAACCATCTGCGAAATTTTGCTTGCTAGACAACAAAGAAAGGGGTTTCTTCATCGTCTCATCACTGGGGATGAAAAATGGATTTATTTTGACAATCCTAAACGTCGAAAAACCATTTGTGATCCTGGCCAACCCTCAACATCGACGCCAAAGCGGAATATCCACGGAAAAAAGGTTTTACTCTGCATTTGGTGGGATCAGGAAGGTGTGGTATACTATGAACTGCTAAAAACTGGTCAAACAGTCACAGGAGATCTCTACCGACAACAAATTATCCGTTTGAGTCGAGTATTGCACGAAAAACGACCACAATATGAAACGAGACAGCGTAAGGTGATTTTGCTGCATGACAATGCTCGGCCTCACGTCTCAAAAATTGTCAAGGAAACGATAGAAGCACTTCCCTGGGAAGTGCTAGCACATGCGGCTTATTCACCAGACTGTGCCCCATCTGACTACCACTTGTTTCGGTCGATGGCACACGCACTTGCTGAAGAACGATTTAATTCGTACGAAGATCTCGAAAAATGGATCTCCGCCTGGATAACCTCCAAAGATGAATCATTCTTTCGACGCGGAATTCGCTTGCTGCCCGAAAGATGGGAAAAAGTCATCGCTAACGATGGACAATATTTTGATTAACGTACTTTTTCATTTTCTTTCATGAATAAAGCTATACTTTTTGTAAAAAAACGGACGGAACTTTCCAATTTACCTAGTATTTCAACGGAGAAGCCAAAATGGAAAATAGTTTCGACTTCGGCTTAGAAATTGACATTTCGAACCTCTTTCAACGAACTGGCAAAAATTCGCTTGAACCGAGTTCAAGTTCGCTTGAACATCGATTTCCCACGCAGCCAGCAGCATCGTAACTATCTCGCAACACTTCCGCGCACATTAGCATCGTCGTCGAGACAATGATCTTTCTCTCGAAACCCGTAGAATCCGCTCGATAAGCGGGAACGCGTGTCCGAGGCCCCTTTACGAGGCGTCTGGGTAAACATCGAAGCCGTAACAAATCATTCGATCCCCGGTACACCTCCCACCTCCACCTCCTCCCCCGCCATCCCTCCTAGCAATTTCCATAATCCAATTTGAAAAAAATTCCATTTTCCAAGCCACCTTTAAGTAAATATTGAAATATTTTCTCCTGCGGGATCGCCGGGGCCAACCGCGCCGAGTGGTTCCCGCGGAAAGGGACTCGAGAGACCAGAGCCAGAAGGGTCTTCGTGGCTGCTGGCATCGTAAAAGGGACAACCGCACGAGCAGCGGCGTCAGAAACGAGACAGGCTTGTAACTTTTCTAGGAACAAACGGGACGGTGCACCCCCGCAGCGGCACGGCGCATAATCTAATTTGTACTTCGACAACTAAGCGCCTCTAGGTCCCTCTCTCCAGTTCCTGTCTCACTCGGCTCGACCGACGTCTTTCTTGGTCTCTTTGACTTCGAGATCCTTGTTTTTCCTCTTTCTCTCTCCGACCAGCTTCTCTTTTCACGTGCCCTTTCTCCTTTCATCCTGCAGCTTTTCGCTTTATATTCCATCTGCGTCCCTGTCTCTTTCTGCGGCGTTCTCCCTCATCGGACGCCCGACACGTCTCTCTTTCTCTCTCTTCTTCCACCTCTCTCTTTCTCTCTCTCTTTGTCTCTCTTTGTCTCTCCCATGTTTTCCTTCTCAGTTTCTCTTTTGATTCCCGTCTCGCTCCAGCCAAAGACTGAAACCGACGAGATCCTTCCGCGACTGACAAACGAACAAATTGGCTCTGGTTGACGAAACAAAGCGCCCCGTCGACTACCGCGGTCGAGGGACATGGAAATGATTGTTTTAAACCCTCCCGCCACGCTGCCCGACCAGCATCATACTCATTCATCCATGTCGGTGTGCTTTAACGACGTCGTTAGAATACCGGCGTCTAAACATTAAGTAGGATAAAGGCAACTGCGACTCGGCAACGATGCCGAACAGAGAATGAATATGCATAATGCGTGGATACAAGATCGTCGGCCCTGATATGTTTACATTATGATCTACCCGTTATTGTTTATGGCTGTTCGATCTCTTCGCGTAGGACTGTCCGGTTACGCTGTACACGATCGTTCAACGGATGAATCTACCGTGTAATAATGCGTTTCACCTAATTCTCGAAACGAATCTGCTCCTACACGAGCATCGTTCTTGAAATTCTTTCAACGATTTCGGTTGTATTTGACGTGTATAGAATGCTTCGGTTTTCAGTGGAATTGGTATTTGCATGATTAAGGGTTCCGAGGCCGAAGAACGTAGATCTAGATGAGTGAAGAAGCATGAAATTAGCCCGACTTGCGCCGTGTTCGGAAAAGGAAGTCTGTATTTAGGTGCCAAGGAATTTACACGCCATATTTCACCCTCGGGGTAATTTAAAGGTTCTTTTCTACGTTGGGTGTATGTGTGTGCACACAATATACCTGCACGTTTCTGTGGTTGTTTCTTTTCAGAATATCCTCTGTACAGTAACTCCAGTCTTTCGTTCTTTAATCATTTTAGTGAGTCAAAAATGCATATGCGAAAATTGAAAATATTAAAAAATATACACAAAATTAGTTT
>CM052094.1:16971648-16995886 GCA_028453745.1 Agapostemon virescens
AACGGTACGGGCCCCATTAAAGGATCGAGCTATAAAATGTATCCGAGCTGGTTACTCGACTTCGCGTGTAAAAACTGGAAAGATTGCCGTCGTTACAGCAGCATGAACCAACCGTTCGCGGAAGTTTCATTTTCGGCGGCGAACATTAAGCCGACTGCACTGCATACAAAAGTATATTGCGGGATACAACTTTTATACGCGACCCAGACAATTCTCCTGCGGCGTTCCTGAAAATGTAACAGGTTGGACGGAACGGCAACCGACGCCCTTCATTCCCTTGAATAAAATCGCAATCGACACGAAAATTGCCACATAAAAAATGCATGGACCGCGATAAACATTGTCTTACATAATTGTTCTTGCATAAAAGACAGCATAATAACTGGAACCTCCTTCGATTTCATGAAACGAAGTCTCGTAGATTTGCCCTGAACATTTCAAGTCGAATCAAAAGGCAACGTTCTAGTGTTTGTTTAATCCAGCATTTCTCAGTAGAAATGAATTTAGTGTTTTTTACAATTGTTATCGATATCGTCGAAGAAGATACTAGAATATACTAGAATATAATTGAATATATCAGAACATACTTGAATACACTAGAATATAATCGAATGTACTGAAACGTAGCAGAATATACTAGAATACAATTCATTACACTAGAACATAGCAGAATATACTAGGATATAATCAAATATAGTACAATATAACAGAATATACTAAAATATAATCGAATAAGCTAGAACACAGCAAAATATTCTCAAATATAATTGAATATATTGAAACATAGACAAATATACTAGAATATAATCAATTATACTATAACGTAGTAGAATATAGTAGAATATAATTGAATATGGTAAAACGTAGCAGAATATACTACAATATATTTGAATGTACTAGAATATAACAGAATATACCAGAATATAATTGAATATAAAAGAATGCACCAGAATATAATTGAATATACTAAAATATAAATGAATATACTAAAATATAATTGAATATGCTAAAATATATCAAAATACACTAGAATTGACAAGGATAGACTAGAATAGAATAGAATAGAATAGTATCATAATACTCTAGAATATAAATAAATGCACTAAAATATACTAAAGTATACTAGAATATACCAAAATTGACAAGGATGGACTAGACTATTCCAGAATACACTAAAATATACCAGAATATACTAAAAGATACGAGAATATATTAGAATGTAGTAGAATTGACAAGAATATATTAGAATGTAGTAAAATTGACGAGACTATATTAGAATGTAGTAGAATTGAAAAGAAGACACCAGAACAATAACTACACGCGTTTCAAATCTATCTTTATCGATGGACATTTGCAAAACCAGCTACACCGTGAAATCGCAGAACAAACGTTGCAATCGTAAAATCAATGTTTCGTGGTTTCTCCGGGTTCGCAAAAACCTCGTTACTATCGCAGCTCGTTAAATAAGGCCACGTAATTAAAGGCTTTCCTTAACATCTCGAGTACACGGGCCCGGCTATGTCGGTGCTGGGCGCGAATCAGGCGAGTTTCGAGTAGAATTTATACAGCTCAGCGTTTCCGCGTCTCGGGGACACGTAGATCGGCCCACGGCCGTCGAATTAACACCGACGAACATTAATTGTTATCGTAAACGTGTTCGTCCACGGGCAAGTTTCGTAGCATCGAATAATTGCCGACGATGCATAAATCCTCTGATGCAATCGTCGCCGTGCCCGACGCGTCCCTGCGTGGCCTCGGCCTTGTTTTAGCTTCATTGCCTCTACCCTCTATCTGCATCGGAATTCCCTGTGGCGTTTCTAATTTATGACAAGTCCGCAGCGTCCGTGGGGGGGTCCTCCAGGAGAGTCGTCTGCGTCGAAGCTGTCCTGACTATCCGATCGTTGGCTATTCGACGGCCAGTAATAGTTTGCGGCATGATTCCAGCACGACCCTGCCCGGAATTGGCTTCTGTAGATCGTAAATCTATCGAGATCAAACCCGTTATTAGTCCTATCGTATCAGCCGAAACTGTCAGCTTTGTTCATCTGTCTAAGATCTTGATCTTACGCGCCCAACCGTTTGACACAGCCGAAAAGTACTGCGACAAGGTGCATTGACCGTTGGACAAATTGATTATGCTAGTAACAAAAGCGAGGAGATTATCTTTGGTCCATTAGATACTCATCTTCGAAGATCTGCGTTCTTCGAATCTCTTTTGAACCATTAACAGTTTTATTCAATGAATACTGGATCGATTGTTTCATATTTCTTTAGCCAGTCCAGTATTTAAGCTTCATTTTGCACATTGCGATCATAATTTTTATAAATGTGAATTGTTCTTCCATCCATCGAATGTTGGTACTTAAAAATCTACGTATTTCGGATCTCTTTTAGCACATTAACAATTCGATGCAATTAATATTGTATTAATAGTGTTTTATAATTTTAGACCTGGTCAACTATCTAGGTCTCATTTCGTTCATAACGATTCTAAATTTTATGAAAGGGTTTAAACTTGATATGAACATATTTTATAATGGTAGATTTAATTTTTATTAATTTGTTAGTTGTATATGCCAGGATGCTAAATATTTCAGACATCAAAGATTCGTATAACCTATCTCCCTTGTTTGCTGATCATTTCAGGATCCATTTAATTATATCTTTGTAGAAGAATAGCAATTCTTCAGAATGTATGTAACCTACGTAAATTGTATGTTTTCAATCAATAACGAGTGTATTTTAGATTCGTTTGAGGTGCATTCGGCGAAACCACCGGCACTGTTACAGAATGCAAGTGTAAGCAACATTTGCAGTGAATTGACCAATTAGAGATTTTATGATTGCTATTCGCAACATCCCCGAGCGGTTGCATGACTCAATTTAATTCTATGGAAATGCGTACATTCCACTGTATACAGCTGTCTAATGCATGTGCATCTAACGTCGGAACCATTAATTCGTTTCCATGGCACGTACGGTAAACTCCAGTTTCACGACTATCGCCAGTACTCTAGCGATATCTTTCCCTGGGATGGTTATCGATGCCCAGTACGTGATGACACGCGGTTACTCGAAGCACAACATATTGCTGCTGAACGTTCCTTACCAAATTTGAGTCTCGGAGGTTCTATCGTCATTTATTGGAACTGTGAAAATAAAGTTTTATCAGCAGCCATGTGTTTTACTACCTACAAATTGAACATGTTTACTGCAAAGTAACTGTTCTCTGCGATGCTTCAGTTTTATTCGGAAATATTTTCTCAATTCTTCTTCAGTGAATTGTATGATCTTAATTTTGCAATTTTTATAACAATTGCATAATTATTATTTTTATTAACAAACAGAAATTTTGATATTTTTATTTGCTGCTCACAGATCTCTAAGAAATTATTATCCTGGTCGATAACGAAATATCATTGATTTAAGTAGTAAATAATAAGTAATAATAATAAGAAGAAGTAAATGTATAGTAGTCAATAATAAAATTAATATATAGACAATTTATATGCTAAAAGTTTTGATTTTGGTCACAGATCTACAATCTAGTGTATTAGACTTTGGATGACAGGATTTACAAACGTTTCGCTGAAACTCTAATTTTCTAGTTGCCAGTCCTGGAATGATTAACCCTTTGAACTTCAAGCAATGTTAATTCTAAAATCGAGACATTTTTTTATCTCCGTGTGTACACGGTTTATTACTATTACTTCTACGTGCAACACTTCAATTTTTATCGATTTATTGATTACGAACATACCGATGTAAAAATTGTTTTGAATGATAATTTTGCAATGATTAGTGCCGTCTCAGAGGAGTCATTAGAGTGCAAAAGGTTAATTCAGTGTGCAAGGTTTAATAAGACCGACGATAATCTCACATCGATTCCTATAAAGGCAATTTTATAACTTCAACAATTGAGCCGTTTATTTTGAAAGTGGCGTAAGTCCATTATGAAAAAAATCGAGTCAACTACCATAATAGTTACATTTTTACATGACCATTTCATTCTGAAGCAACTTGTTACGAATAAATTTAAAATCATTAAGATTTTGTAACACGAAAATTTGTTGGTTAATGAAGTGATGAAAAAGTTTATTTTGAAAGTGGCGTATGTCCATTCATAGCCATCAAAAACATATTATTTCTTAAATAATGTTAATTATGCTAATTGGGATGATAAATTTGACACCCTTAGAAACTCAAAAATATTATTCTCCTATGTTATCTGATGCCCACATTTTTAAATATAATCCAACGCAAACCCTTCGATATCTCGATTCGAACATAAATGGATTTACGCCACTTTCAAAATAAACGGCTCAATTGAAAATACAAGATCTGAAATAGTTGTTCGACCCGTTGTGGTAGGTTTAGTGATTAAACTGTTCGTTAACAACGAAAGAAAGTGCCAACCCCGAAACGTCGCGCATAATCTTTTACTTCCGCTCCCGAGGGGTCTCCAGTTTCGGGTCGCATACTATTTTCTATAACCTGTTGCTGAAGTAGCGTCCAATAAAATTGGGGACATCATCCTCGCTATCAAGAACGAGCCGGGACCAAGCCCCCATGAACCGTTCCGTTTTAGAAACCGTGAACTTGATCTCGCGCGGCTCGCGAATCTTTCTCGGCAGAGTGGTTTTAAGGGAGGAGGCGTACGTGGCGAGGGCAAGACCTTTGCCTATCCTCTCCCTTATTTAGAGCACGTTGGCTCCGTCGGAGGCCCGTGAGGTAAATTGCATCCTCAATTTTTAATAAAGCCCTGAAGGGGCTAGGAGGCTTTGTTGAACGTCGGTATAAAGTGAACTTCGACGTCGGGCAAGTCAAGCAGCGCGAGGAGGCGCAACCCCCGAGTTCCGGGGGGTTCGCGGGGGCGGTATGACAGAAAGGACCCGGGGGTTGGGTTCGAAGACGAAGAGGACAACGCCGGAGAAGGACGGAAGGTCCTTTCTTCGTTTCATTGTAAATGCCAAGCTCAAGACTTTCGCCACTGTGCCGACCCTGCCCACGTCGTCCACCTTTCCTGAAATATTGATTGCGGACGCTGTGGCATAACGATAGACTCGTCTAGAATATTCCTCCGAGTACCGACCTGCACTTTCTTATTTATTCCACATTCCTTGTCCTCACCTGCGAGATACGTTTTCGCCTATTGCTTCGCACCGTCCAGGAAAATGCTCTTCGCGAAAATTTAATCATAGCGTAAGAGAGAAGCGGAGGAGTGCTCTTCGTGTCAGAACGATGGCAGGGAGCTGTTGATTTGCTTGAAAGCACTGTAAAGCCGTCAGGAATTTTTTAATATTGCGGTACTTTCCGCCTTGTCTTTACCTTCGCGACATTTTTCTTTTATCGACCATTCGACATCCCATTTAAGATTTATTTACCTATACGTCGAACGTCTACAAAATAATTAGCACTTTAATAAACGTAATCATTCTTAAGATTGCACGTTGTTGCGTACCAAGTTCCGTTTCAAAGCTGGACGAATACGGAATGATACACACAGACGAGCTTTTATTAGATATTTCACTGGTTTTAACGCTACATTGGCTAATGTATATTGTTTTATAGAAGCGACAAGAATTAACTTACTATTACAGTGTATGTTGGAATAAAACAATCTATCGAATCGATTTCTGTGAAGACGATTTTTGTAACTTCAGCAATTGTGAAATGGAAAATCTGGAAAGGGTCATTTATGCTAGTTTTAATGACATCAGTCAAAATTGCCATGCCATTGTTTAAAGTTCCTTTTACACGATTGCAGGCGCTCGTATTTTATAAATTGCCGAAAGCACGATTGTACGAGAGAACAGGTTCCATTTTATCCGCAAAATATTGAAAATATTACAACAGTAATAATGTTCCCCATTAAACAAGGAACGTCTTGATTTTGTAACTGCAATTGCTTCGAGCGCAAAGGGTTAACAGTATTATTTTTTACGCATATATAGATAAACACACAAATGCAATAAACACGTCCTAAAGATAACGTTACAATATCTTAATTAGTTTAACTATATTTTATGCAATATAACTGATTTTTATAACTCTATTAATGTCATGGTGTCTAATCAGTCACCTCGGAATAAGGACTTGAAGAATGAAGAAAAATTGAAGAATGATTGTAACGTCAAACTCCGGAGAACAAATTCGTTTGTTGAGAATGCAGTGCAGTAAGATAGGCTCGACTGTACTTACAAGGGAACATATTCAGATGCGAAAATCCGATTTTGATGAAATTTATGGGAGCTTATAGCTTTATTGTTTAACACGTTAAGCGCAACGCCGGTCCCTGGGGACCGGCGCTGGACTTTCCGTTCAGGCCTCGTCGGTCCCTACGGACCGGCAACAGATTTTTCGTTCTGCTATCGCGGCGCGCGTTACGTTACCCGACTCTGATTCGTCTATCGGCGAGCGGCCCGGCAAGGCCCGCCTGACGGCTAACCGTGGCTTGAACGAAACGGCACAGAAATTCGGCGTGGCGCTTAACGTGTTCAAGAGGAAGGTTTGGGGAAGATTTTAGCGTTTGAATCATGTCGATAGCTCTAATAGTTTGGCCGGGGCACGACTTCAAAGATTAGCCAAATATTGCCACAAAATCGCTAAATATTGAAGGTAACCCCCTTCTTAAAATCGCGAAAAATCTTTAGGTTTCCGATTCTTTTGTAATTTTGGTTACACGTTTCTAGATGGGTAGGCAGAGTGTATGCCAAATTTTAGCTCGATTGGAATCGAATTGCAGTCGTGGCACGACTTTGAAATTTCGGGGCGTTTAATGGCTGTTGAGGTATTTGTATTAAAATGAAAAGTCTCGCGTAAGAAAGGAGTGAAAAATAACTATATATATATTTGATAGAGAGAAGGTGGAATACAATATTGGCGTCTACTAGACGGACGTACGTTACGGACGGAACAGCGCAGAACAGGTCAACTAACTTTACGCTGTTGCAGTACGCACATTTATACCTAAACGCTTATACCTGCGAGTACACGCAGGTATCCCTAAAGAAGGGCCACGTACAGCTAGAGCGGTATACGCTGTTTTTCGGTGGTGTGGAGTTTTCCACGAATGCAGAGATTCTCATTTCCTTAACAATGGCGAAAATGGGAAAAATTGGGGTTGATAAACGATAGCTTCCCGAAGTCCCCTGATATGCTAGCCTAGATTTTGAGGGCTCTTCTTAAAGGGGAAAGTTTGAGGAAGATTTTCGCGTTTGAATCATGTCGTTAGCTCTAATAGTTTGGCCGGGGCACGACTTCAAAGATTTGCCAAATATTGCCACAAAATCGCTAAATATTGAAGGTAACCCCCTTCTTAAAATTGCGAAAAATCTTTAGGTCTCCGATTTTTTTGTAATTTTGGGAACACGTTTCTAGTCGCTCGGTCAGAGTGCATGGCAATTTTTAGGTCGATCGGAATCGAATTGCAGCTGTGGCGCGACTTTGAAATCTCGGGGCGATCAATGGCGAAAATGGGAAAAATTGGGGTTGATAAAAGATAGCTTCCCGAAGTCCCCTGATATGCTTGCCTAGATTTTGAGAGTTCTGCTTAACACGTTAAGCGCATTACGTTACTCGACTGTTTATACTCTGATTCGTCCATCGGCGAGCGGCCCGGCAAGGCCCGCCTGACGGCTAACCGTGGCTTGAACGGAACGGCACAGAAATTCGGCGTGGCGCTTAACGTGTGAAACAAGAACCTTTGTTGAAATTTTCTTGTGCGACTACATTTCCCACTGAAAAACACACAATTTAAAAAAATTCAAATTTTTTCGACCTCTGGTTTCCGAGATGTCTCAAAAATGCCCCAACTTTGAGGGCTGTGCCGATAAAAAAACACGTATCAAATATTTCTACCAATTAAAATTATTTCAAAATTATTTTTGTATATTACTTAGTAAGTCGATGCTTCTAGTTGCTCCACAAAAGTCAAGTCGTTTGTCTTCATTTTGAAAAAGTTATTTAGATTTCAAGAATGTCCGAATATTTTCGTGAGCCACTGTATGTCTGAAGTACTGTCTGTTAGAATATGTACCCTTACGAAAATTCCGTTTTAGGAAACGAAGGGTGTAGTCTTTGGAAAAAGCGGTGGTAATGTCAAGAAGTCGGAATGAGAATGGAGACGATCAAGATGGAATAGGAGTAAGCACGCAAAGTCGGAAACAATTGTAAACTGTAAAATTCCATCGCCTAACGTGGAACAACAGGTCAAAAAAGATGTCGATCAGCTGTGCCGTTTCCGGTATGTCGATTTTCAGCGTCGAGGTACATTTTAAGATGCAACAAATGTAATTGTCGATCCATGATAAAATATTTATTTAAAAAACGCGTCTAATGCAGGGCCTGATAGGTGGCCTCACCGAGTCGTCTTGTCGGTCCAAGACGGAATGCTTTCTTTCCTTTTCTCTTCTCTCGCTCCACAGACCTTTCGATCGCCACCGAAGATGCATAAAAATTGGCAGTCCGGAGAGAGTGCACGAGACATTATTTATTGTTCACGAAGGCACTGTTCTCACAATTAAAATGCAAAACGATGATTGTCCCGGCGACCGGCAATTCGTCGCGAATGGCAGATGTTATCGAAAATTAATTCACCCTCGCGGCGGCGCGCGCTGTAAAACTTATAAGCAATTAAAAGATCGACCGTCCGGTTCCCATCGCGGGTATTCACCGTTAGCTCCGCTTATAATTATCGCGGCGTGAACGGTCGATAACGATTCTTGAGTTGAACCTCGCGGTCTCATTAACAATTATCTCCGATTGATACGCTTCTAACGAGCCCCCGCGATCGTGTTGCTCGTTAACACCGTGTATCGCTAACACGTTTAACGCGCACGCGGTGAAGAGGATAGACCATATCGGGTATCATTTTGCTCTATCATTCATTATATATTCCAGTATATTAATATCCGAGGCGGAAGATGATATCTTCACGGCGAGGAGACAAAACGGACCCGTCCGGCCCGTGGTCCACGATCGATCGATCTTCCTGACGAATGAGCGGGATACAAGATCTGGAAACAGTATCGTATGAATAAAAGAAAACGTCCGAAACTTTCGAAACGGGCCGGTGGTCCGTGCACCTTGAAAAAATATCTTCGTTCATCCTGAACTTCTCTTCTTTCGCGAAGTATGCGAATAAAACTCCGATAATGGCCGGTCGAAACTACTACAATTATGGATAGTTTCGACGTTATTTATACGAGAATATTTATTGCACAGCTTTCTTATCGAAGTACTTTTTAAAGCAGAATGGACGTCTTGTGGAGACTTGTTACAGTTCGGCAATGCGTCATTTTTCTAAAGAGGGTAAAAAAGTATATTGAATTTCAATTCAAATATTAGATTTATACAAGGTGTCCAACCGAGCAGGGGTAATTCTACATGAAAAACTGAGTCGAAAATATAGTACAAAATTTTTTGATACAAGATTTTGTTTTCGAGAAAAATGCGTTTAAAAATTTGTCTAGTGCGCGTGCACTCGGCTTTCTTGCGGCACAACGGACTTCATTCTAAATTACCTCAACCTTTTTTCGCAAAGGTTTTCGAGGTTTGTATACATCGAATAAATCGAAGGTCGAGGTTACAATGTTAGAATTACCTTTGAGGAATTCGTTTAATTCATAAATTGCTGGAAGTGCTGTCCACGTTGTTGTAGACATAATTGTGCTCTTCGTATTAAATTCCTTCGATCCTCTTGTAATGTGCAATTATTATGTTGCCATAAGTGTTCAAACTCTATCACAATTTTTTGTTGTAATTGTTCGATGCTCGTTATGTTATCACGATGCACAATCGATTTCACCTGACCCTACAAATAAAAATCTAACGGTGACAAATCCGGAGATCGTGGCGGCCAAGGTACTCTGAGAGTATAATGAGAACTGGAGGCGTAATTTTATAAGGATGGGAAAAGAATAGGAGCGATAGAAGTGATATAATTATACTGACAATGTTTGTGAACATATCTAGAAGTACGAAGGCAATTTATAACGCAAGTATGCCGCAAATAAGCCGAGTGCACGCGCACTACACAATTTTTCAAACTCATTTTTCTCGAAAACAAAGCCTTGTATCAAAAAATGTTATTCTATATTTTTGACTCAGTTTTTCATGTAGAATCATCCCCCACTGGGTTGTACTACCAGTTACGGGACACCCTGTATATATAATAAGTAGTTTTTAAATAGGAGGATGTTTATCAAACAGAATATTAATAGTATCCATCTCAAGTATTAATTTAATTTCTTTTAATTGGTTCACGGTTTGAAATTACATCCGCCTATGTTGCCACAAATGCATAAGATCCGCAGTCTTGTAATTATTTATTATTGCATTAACTATACAAAACAACAAATTACCATACGCTTATGTAAAGATTATAATTATGGAAAAAAATAAACAATGTGTAATTTCATCAGGTTTCATTCTAGACCGTAACCGTTCTTGAAACTTTCTTGAAATTATGAGAAGGCTTCTTGTCGATCCAATACATATTAATCGCCTTGCTTCTGCATAGAAATTTGCATGTCTCACTAGATTAAAAACAGTAATTATGAAGTCTTTGAAGTACCGAACCCCTCTCGATTAAACGTGCTCCAATCTAATATGTTTTTATTTAAAACCATCGAAGACAAAAATACTGAAAACGGTTTAACACTAAACTTACCAAATTTGAAAAATTACTGGCACACGTCGAATTATAAAAACGACAGTATAGAATATATTAATATATTAATAAATATAACGTATAACAACATAGATTTACGAAGAGATTTCTTCGTAATAAGATTCCCAACGAAAGCATCTTCAGGATTTCAAGAATTTCCAATTAAAAAAATTCGAAACCGCTCATTTCACCGTTGGTGATAGCCTCGCCATTAAACCGCTAATTTTAATCACAAATTGTGCAAAAACTGGCGACCTCAGGCTCGCCACACGTCGGTCCATTAGCCAAAGAAACCTACAAAACGTCCAGAAAAGCAGCCGCCTGCTGTGCCAGCGGACCAGCTAACTGAAACATCTCTTGAATCGCTCCAAGCAGAAAACCGGAGGTCGCTTTCGAGCAGCGAGTACTCGGGACACGGTCTTCTTAATTATACAGCTCTTACTTTCAATCAAACCGCCTCTCTCGGGCTTCCCAAGGAAAGCCATCCTACACTTGTCATTCCATCGCGAGGATTCCTGTCCCCAGGAGGGACGAGTTAGTTCTTCGCGATCTTCTTATCGATCGCCGTGGCCCGGCGGGAAGCTCAGCCATGATTCCGGAAGTGAACCGCGTCGTTTCGACGGTAGCCGCGAAACTACCAAGAAAGTCTCGGGAACGGATGATAATTAGGTACGAATATAAAACAGCGGAACACGTAAAGCTTCTTCGGGGAGAAATGGCCGCTGCGGGGGTGGACGCCGAGGGGTTGATCCTTGTTTACGGGTCGCGCGTCATTGCGCGCGGGTACTCCCACGAATATACTTCCAATAAAACTGCTATTACGGCGATGGTTATTCGCGAAGTTCTCGTAGCATTGCAAAGTACACAGAGAACTTGTCCGGGGACACCCTTATTGTTTCGTCGCCGGCTGTAAAATATCTCCGTTGTGCGTCGAACGGTTTCAAGTTCGTTCGCCTTTTCGACTTGTCTTCCGTTCGCGAAGAAGCAATGCTCCTTTCATTCTTATCGCGAGACACCGAAGACTGCGGTGCTGTAAAATGTACAATGTTGGCTAGCCTTTTTCTATCTGCAGATTGCATTCTTCATTATCAATATGCAGGATATTCCAAGTTTTAACACTAGATTGCCCAAGGAAGTCATTTTGACTACTTTTTAATTCCAATTAGAAAAAAAAATTATGCATATAATGATACAATTTCTTAGAATTTTGTGACTTTTTGTACAACATAGAAATGCGTTTATTAATAATTGTAGTTACCCTCCCCCCTTGAATCATGTCGATAGCTCTAATAGTTTGATCGAGGGACGCCTTCAAAGATTGCCAAATATCGCCAACTAGTGTTAGCAAATTGCCTTAATCATCTCCCATATGCAGGGTGTTCTAGGTCAAAAAGAGAAACTTTATTAGTACATCCTGTTTTCTTAAGTATAAATATTACATAAATACAAGTTGTTTAAAGATTTAACAAAATATTATAATACAAACAAAAATTGCTTAGGGAATATACATTATTATTAGTTATATAGTTATTTTCAATTATTCCTAGAAATACTAAGAGTGTATCTTTGATCTCTGATTGTAAATACTATTCGCATATACAGTGACAATAATTAACAAGGTTTATAAAAACTCAATATGAAGATTAGAGTCACGGTGCCGTTAAAAACAAGTATGTTGAGTGGTACGATAAAAGGGTTGAGAAACGCTGCTGCAAACATCGTTACAGGTAGATCGCTGATCTTTATGCATTAGTAGCTCGTAAAAATTTTCTTAGACGGTAGAATTCGAAGTTCAATAACATTTAATATACCGGGTTTAGTGATTTTCATCCTCGAAGTATTACTAAGGAGGATAAGAGTCAACTTGAATTTATTTTCGAGAAATTGACTATAAAGATCAGCATTTGCGCAAACGAAGCAGTTCGCTTTTGGATTATCCATTAATACGACTATAAATTTCTTTATCGTATGGAGCTATCTTATACGATCGTTCCGATTTTCATACCGATATTAATTTTGCCAAAACATGATAACTCCGTTACTATGAACTTCTTCATTATAAAGTTACTGCAGTGCCTTGTTAGTGGCTTAATGAAAATATTCTTGCTCCATATTCTCAGCAGTGTACAGCATTGGAATTTATTAGTAGAGCTCCGCTCTTTATTTATACTTAGCTTCAGAGGATTATTAAAAAGAACAAAATAGAATTTATGTTTCTTCATAAATGCAACTACCTTTACAGAATAGAATGTACTATTTTAAAAGAGAAAAAAAATACATTTCAAACATCTTCTGGCAATCTTTTAAAAATGCTCATCAATTGGTTCATTTAAATTGCCAAAAATTCAGGTAAACGCTAATCGCGAGGAAGCGACATTTTACATAATTTTCTAGAAACAGATAAGAATTTATTGGTAACAAGTTAATTGTGTTAAGTTTACTCGAGGATTACCGTGTTACGTCACGCAATCATGGCAGAGTATAGGTAATAAACTTGGTAGCAGAATATCCTGAGGATTTGGATGAGACGGTCACTAAACCGGGGAATCAAGGGTTATTAAAGCACGCGAAATGTACATTCCACTTGAAGGCTGAGATACTAGCTACCTTAGTGGTATGTGATGAAGTAGAGCTGAGGAAGTTTGTTTAAACTACTTCATCTTGATGACACTTCCGCGTGATATACGTTAAAATGCAAATGTGTTTGTTAGAACTCGTGTTCCCCGAATACAGATGTTCTAAAGTGGTACGTAGGCCACAACGTATTTTCATTGTTCTTTTTATCGACGGTATTATTTACGGAGATAATAAAAGTAAAGACACTGAACGTTGACGTATCTTTTTTAAATAGAATAAACAACAATATAAACATTAAAGAGGACAACGAGACAATTACGAAGCAACAGAATTGAATAAAGAATACAGTTCCAAAAAATTAAAGCAACTTAGTATCCAATGAAACAAATTATTTAATATGTGCAAATATAGTTCATTAAACTATAGTTTTTATTATAATATTATATTACAATATATAAGAATATAAAACAAAATAACGACACTGAAAAATGGCACGCCATTTTTTAATAGAATCGACGACCATTGATTTAAATGTCACTTAATGTTCAACACAGCAAGAATACAATCATTAAGCAAGAGAATTGAGTGAACAATACTCCTCGTAAAAATGAAGACAACAAATTAACACTCAATGAGATAAATTATTTAAAACTAAGCCAATGAAGCATTAAAATTGCGTAAAATGATAATAAAAATGAAGAGATTTAATTTATTTGAATTTTCTGAGATTTTCGTTACAATATGTTGGGTTGTCCGGAAGATTCGTGTCGATTTATTTTTATTTTTAATAAATACCTAAAGTTAAATACGTTGCGTTTCAATCTTCCGTCAAAATCGGCATGAACTTCCCGGACAAACCAATATAATTGAATAATAATTGATTTCTGTCGATAAAATTTTATTGAGAAAATGAAATTTCGTTGTTAAAATCGTTTGTATTTCTTTTATATAGTCAATCGCTAATTACTTTGTTAATGTGCCTCACGTATGAATAAATGGTAGACAGAAAAGGTTTATTAACTTCTATCTAAGCGTTGACGATGGAAGACGCTGATTATCAGATATCTACTGGAAATATCTTTAAACAATCCATTAACTGTTAATCCTTTAAATAATCCATTAACTAAACCTACCACAACGGGTCAAATGAACCTTCTCAGATTTATTTTACAATTATTGAAGTTATAAAATTGCCTTCATGGGTACCGATGCAATGAACCTATTTGTTTAATCATACATTGTAATGAAAATCGCAAATAATCCTAATAAATTATATCTTGGCATTTTTATAAGACAATACACACTGGTTAACACTTTAACTGCCGAACTGGCATCGTCAAAAATTTCACAAAAGCAAAGTAATTTATTTAATAAAGCAACAATGTCGAAATTCAAAATTTATGACGAATGGTCACTTTCAACCATCTTGTAATCTCCAGACATTAACTAAATTGAGTGCAACGAATATATTAATGTAAAAATATACTTTTAAACATGGACAAATAATTGTGTCACCCACATGTGGGTGACATGGCAGTCAAAGTGTTAACTTTAATGCTCGGTAGGTTTAATGTTAAACGATTAGTTACTAAGGGTGACTTATTAGTTTGTGATCGAAGGTACTATGACTGTTCCATTGAAAAATCTTTAACCACGGATCCTAAACTATAGAAAGTTATAAAATATTCGTGAATTAAAAACGAACGACAGTATAACATATATGACAGTATAACGACAGTAATACAATAGTACACGTTATCCAATTTTAATACTCTGTGGTAGGTTTAGTGTTAATGGGTTAACACTAAATTGTGCGTAGTCTTATAAAAATGAAAGGATCCGACTCACATGGACGTTGTGCTCATTTACAATGTGCTTATTTGCGCAACTGTATTTTTATCTTTATAGCTAATTGTTAACTCCCTGTGCTACGGTATATTTTATGATTTCAGTGATTAAAATTTGTCGTTCTTAATTCCTTCGAATAAGTAAAAACACTTAGTGCATGCCTATGTGTTGTTCGATGATTTAACTTATTCATTACTTATAACAATTATTTATAAACTGATTTCTATCAGGGCAATTTTATAACTTTGCCAATTATAAAATCCAAAGTCTGGGAAGGACCGTTCGATCCGCTGTGGTAGGTTTAGTATTGATATTTCGAAACATAGTAAACGGCAGTTTCGAAAGAACGAGCGCAGCGGTATCGTGCAGCCGCGTTACACGCGCGCAATTAACGCGAGCCTTATATGCACTTGAAAAGAATTCGAAGGGCGTGACGTCATTGTTGCAGCGAAATTTACGCCCATCGTTCACCCCCTCGATAACGCAGTTGTAATGTACTGCCAGGACGAGAATCGTTGGAAGAGTTTCACCGTGTAATCGAAGCTGAAGTTTAGTGGCACTAACTCGCTGCCGTCGAGCTGTAAGGAGCCAATTAATTTAACGAAGTGCGCCATTACCTTCCTCTTGGTGTCGGATAAGCAAAATCAAAGGCCCGAACTACTCGAGAACCCGAGTTTCCTTTCTTTTTTTCCCTTTCCTCCCTTGGCCAGCGCAAAGCCCAGCATCACGCGACTCTCGGACTCGAGGCCGTAACCGAACCAGGTATTTTTCAGATCGACGAGTGCCTAACGCGCGATCCCCAAGCAGATCCCTTCATTCTTTTTTTTAGTCATTTTATCGAACACACGAACCAGAATTCCTTCGTCCTTTTATCGTCACAAGATGTCTGCTGTCTGGCTGCCTAATTAGACCCGATATACAACGTAACTCGCTCCGCCGTATCGACGTCCCTTATTCTTCTGATTACAATGTCGCATTTCGCGAACTGTACCCTCACAGAGACGGTGCTGCACCATTCACCGGATATTTCGAATCGATTTTTTGCGCAACTGTATTTATATCTTTTCGGCTAATTGTTAACTCCTTGCACTACTAAATATTGTATGATTTCAATTATTAAAATTTGTCGTTCTTAATTTCTTAGAATAAGTAGAAGTACTTAGTGCATGTCTATGTGTTTTTCGATGACAGCAATTAACAGTTGATTTGTATTATTGTATATTATTGTATTTATATTACAATAATAATGTTCGAATTTATTTATGCTGCATACATTCACTACTACTTTCATACGTGATTCATATGCACCGTTTATTTTGAAAGTGGTTTAAATCCTTTTTTAAAGAAAATGAGATATGACGTAATTTATGCTTAATTTAGGGTAAACTTTTTATTTATAACTAGTTAGTATTTAATATCTTAAAAAATGCCTATGCTTCATTCAATTTAAAATTGGCCGGTTAAAGAAATTGCGTAACCATTGATTATGAAAGTGGTGTAAGTCCAATTACCATGGACAGAAAAAATGGCATTACGAAAAAAAAATTTCCTGTACACACCACAGGATTATTATGACGTTATAAACCAATGTAGACAACATAATAAATTTATTTTACACGAAATGAAACGAGAGAATTTCGTTTCAACAAAAAATCTACAAAACGCAATTAAAAAACAGATAAGAAGAGACATTAATGGAGAAAAAGTAAATTGGTTGCAAATATGTTGGATGAGATTTTGCAAAAGTGCACCGTATACTATTTCATATAAAACATTAATGGAGGACACAGAATTTAAGACTCTAAATTTATCACCTACATGTCGGGGAAGACCGCCAAAATTTAAAAAATCGCCCTGGCGCCTTTGTATCACGATGCCAGGCCTATTACATACGAAAAATATAAGGATATGCAGCAGCTATTACCTTATATACCTCCTGTGCATCATGAATATTTCAAAACACTGCCACATGAAGAGCATAAATAAATAATAATACCAATATCTTGTGTTAAATTTAACAATATATAAATATAATTAACGTTCAAAATAAAAAATACTAATTCTATTTTATTTCTTGTTATTATTTATAAACAAGATTGGATTAATATGAAATATATTTTAAGTGATATTTGTTATTTCAAAATTGAAATTAAATGATATTTACAATTGACTAATTATGAAAGTGGTGTAAGTTCATTTGCAGCCTGGAAATATATATTATTTTAGTTAAATTCGCCTAAAAGAAATTTATATAATCAAATTACATATTGATAAATTAGTACAAACATTCCCAGACTTCGCATAATTAACCTATATTTTTTAATTGTTAGATCTGCTAACATTTAATTTTCTCGAAACAGAAGAAAATGGACTTGCACCACTTTCAAAATAACAGTCCATATATAGAAATACGGGATGTTATAAAATTGCTTTCATTAGAATCGATAGAATAGATTGCTTTATTCACTTATATACTTGTTGCGACGGCAACAGCGAAGGTTGCGCGTGCTTCATCCTGTCATCGGAAAATTAGCTAACATACCCGAAGGGGATGCAATAAACCATTTAAATCGACCATTTTACAAGCACCGCGTGCGAACGGTTTTTACCCCGACGGAGTGACACCATGAGCGACACACCCAACGAAACGACAAACAGACAACCAATAATAAATCATGATATTCCTAAATTGACGGATTCCTGCTCTTTCCAGTATACTTCTTCCGTCACTCTTGCAACCAATTAAAAATCGCTATTTTTCTCCACTTTAAACTACCCTTAAACGATCACGACCAAACTGAGGTGACGACTGACAAAACCGCAACAAGACTCTCAAGACAGAAGTTACCGTCATGCCAAAGCGTAAACAATTAGACGCTTTAAGATACAGAAATCGCGAATGAACTAGAAGTTGTAGCGCAACTACTGTAGCGCAAATATATAATAGTTCAGCAACCGCGAAAACCATCAGAAATCGCTAAAAACATGTTTAGCGATGAAGATGTTAGAGTAACTTTAGTTACAAAAAAAAAAGGCAAGGGATTAAATTGTCCCAGGGAATCTCATATTTTGCAGACTCGTGTTGAAGATTTTATATAAAATATAACAAATATAAATATTGTGTGTTTCTTTCTAGACGAAATCAAACGTTGTTTATTTGTAATTAGTATTTAAGCTTCAAGTAGATGTAGCAGTATAAAACATAAATTATCTTTTCGCTTTTGTAACATTTTCAGCAATGAAGACGTTAAAGTAACTTTAGTTTCAAAGAAAATGGCATGGCAAGGGGTTAAGTTGCTCCAGAGGATCTCATATCATACTTCACAGACTTGTTTCGAAGATTTTAGATAAAGTCTAAAAAATATAAATACTATGCTTTTATTTTTAGACGAAATCAAATGCTCATTTGTAATCAATATTTAAGCATTGAGGTAGACGCAACAGTATAAAGATATAAATTGTCTTTTCTCTTCTGTAACATTTTTAGCGATGAAGATGTTAAAGTAACTTGAGTTTCAAAGAAAATGGTATGGCAAGGAGTTAAGATGGCCCAGAGGATCTCATACCTTGCAGAATCTTGCCGAAGATTTTAGATGAAGCCTAACAAATATAAATATTATGTCTTTCGTTTTAGACGAAATAAAATGTAAATTTATTATCAAAAGTTAAGTATCGAAGTAGATGTAGCAGTATAAAAGATATATGTTTTCTTTTCTCTTGTGTAACATTTTTAGCGATGAAGACAGAGTAACTTTAGTTACAAAGAAAATGTTATGGCAAGCGGTCAATAATCCAATCAGTCAATTCCAACAGTTACATTCACAATTTGAGCCTGAAGTGAAAAATATACCGACTCATCTTGCCACCGTTTTTAGTTCACTTTGAAACTCGGCCGCTTTCGTGAGTCACGAAAGACAGTGTCTGTTGGTCGAACCAAACAGCCAAGGTCTGAATTAGCTGCACCCAGGTCTGGTACACGCACAGGTGTCAGATTTACGATCGTCGGTCAGCAGGACACGCGTCGAACCGACCCAGTGCAACAATTAAGACAATTTGACCACCGCATTAGCGACTCCTCTAAACTGTGTTTCCGTGTCGAACAAACCTTCAGTTCGTAGTATACGCCTGAGCATCGGGCTCTCTCTCTCTCTCTCTCTCTCTCTCTCTCTCTCTCTCTCTGCCGAGCTACCTTAATATGCTTAGGAAGCCGCAGCAGCGCTCGGCTCGCCGGCAAAACAGTAATTTATCGGGTAAACACGGCCGTAAAACAACGCAGGGCCTGCAACGGCACACCGTGTCACCGTAAATACGGGTTCACTGGAAACTTTGCCGTCGGATAGCTCTGAATACTTGAATGCCGTCGGTTCTTCACCGCTCGAACTTCCACAGGAATCGACGATCGAGCATCGAGAAAGACAGAATCAAGAAAAAATGCTGGACAGAGATGGAAGGAAACCAATAGACCGGTGATATATTCGTCCTTGAAGCGGGAAACGAGTCCCTGGAGCGATGAAAGTGGGTTGTTCCGCGGCTGACGGCTCATTTTTTTCATTAAATAACCTTCATAACCGAAGAAACATTAATTCCTGACATATCGTACCTGGTCAATATCCGCGTTTACGTAACGAACAATTTTTCTAGAATATTTTCCATGTCCGTTGTTCCGAACGAGAAAGGAGAAGCTACCACAAAAATCGCAATCATCGTAGGACCTTTAAAAGATTCAGACAAAATTGCCAAAAGAGCCTGTCTGGCATGCAGACATCGGACTTCAACAATAAAGATGCTTCTGTAAAAGGCGAAAATTTATTTATTCCTGTGCTTATATATATGGCCTCGAGCATTTTATGGGGAAATAGGAATGAGTAACTTTGAACGGTGGGCACTTTTACTGTTAACAAAATGGTCGTATGGTTTCAGTATAATATATCTTCTCCCCAATCAAGCTTTATGATGATTGATTCAATTCTTGCAACAACCTCCCAAATGAATTTTATATGCTTGGCAAATATTTAGTATACTAATTTCCATCCACCCCGATCGAGGATAGTAGAAACAGAAATCGTGTTAACATTTCTTTCTTCGATGCTTCGCCTTAAAAGTGGCAAAAGGTCATCGATAATTATGGTCAACATATACTTGAATAAAAGAAACATTTAATCAAAAAATGACAAAAATCTCTGAATACTTTCCCGACTATCCAATATTTGGCGTGCTTAAGAAAGTTTTCGCGACAGAATTCTTGAAAAAAGGAAGACCAGCGATGACTATAGAAATTCGGGGCAGCGCAATTTGAATCCAGCAATAAAAGTTCTCGACGTCTCCGCTGTCGTCGATGAAAACCAACCAACAATGAAACGCCCATTCAGGGTGACCAATTACAGTCCGACCCGCGGTTGGTCGTCTTTTATCAAACACCCGGTAGCCAGGGTCTGATCGTTCGAGTTTTCAATTCAGCGTCGATCAGCTATGTCCCGCAAACAAGCCCGTCATCGTCCCTTTAACGATTTATTATCGTCGCGTCGGAGTGACCAGCGCCTACTTACACGTCGTTAAGCTGCTTTCGGGTCCGCGCGCGTTGCAACGTCATCGTGATACAGCTGACACGATGCTCTCTTGCTTGCTTTCTGTGCAGCACGATTCTTCTGGAGGAGTTTCTGCGACTACCAGCTGTCGCTCCGAGCTAGGGAGCCGGCGAGTTACTTAAAGTGTCACGAGTGCTTTTCCCACGGACCTTGCTAGATATAGAGAAAAATGATTGGGTCCTGAATGGACCGCCACGATGAACATACACTTTCGGATTTTTCGAGAATTGGTATTTACCTTCTACTCCATCATTCTTTCTCTTCTGGCGTCGCTCATCTTCCGAGCATTGTTTTCGTTGAATTACCAATCCCCTGAGCGGCAGCCATCGAATGGGGAACGGTGGAAAAGGCCTGCTAGGAAATGGCGGTCCACGGAAAATGTCAAAGGGAACCACTTGTTACCGTCGGCCAGTCCTGTTGAAAAGCCTTGCGTCTTTCTGTTACCTGGAAAGCTCGTCGTGTCCGTTCGTATCATGTTGTGATGCGGATTGTGGTCCGGCGTCGCCGAAGGTCGTAAATCTTCGACTAAAATTTCTTGAAAACGCGAGTTCGAAACGATTCCCTACTATCCTTTCAGATGATAAGGATGATACTTTGTAAAAATAATACATCATAATATACATGACAATACTAGATTATACCAGAATATACCAGAACATACCAGAAGAAAGCACAATATACGAACATACGACATAACATACCAGGTTGTACAAGAATATTCAAGAATGTAGCAGGATATACCAGAATTGACTCGAATAAACTAGAATACACCATAATAGACCTGATAATACTAGATTGTACCGGAGTATACCAGAAGATATTAGAAGAAAGCTGAATATAGCAACGTATGGCATAACATACCAGAATATACGAGAATATAGTAGAACGTATCAGGATGTACAAGAATATATAAGAATGTACGAGGATATACAAGAATAGAAAAGAATGTCCTAGAATGCACCATAATATTCCAGAATATACAAAAATATATTAGAATACCCCAGAATATACTAGAATAAAGCAGACTATACCAACATATGACATTACGTAACAGAATATACATGAATATACTGGAATGCACCAGGATATACAAGAATTGACTAGAATGTACTAGAATACGTCATAATGCACCAGATAGTGCGAGAATATACTACAAAATACCGGAATATACTCGAATAAAGCAGAATATACCAACATATGACATAACATAACAGAATACACAAGCATATACTGGAATGCACCAGGATATACAAGAATTGACTAGAATGTACTTGAATACATCATAATGCACCCGACAGTTCAACAATATACTAGAATATACCGGCATATATTCGAATAAAGCAGAATATACCAACATATGAGATTACATATTTTTCGCTAAAAACTTCGACTTTATAATGTAAATTGAAAGGAAAAAATGCAACTATTTAAGAATTTTTTTAGTTCATCGACGACATTTTATCATTACCTAACGAAAAATCGCCTTAGGAGCTCAATTGGTCCAATAGATCGTTCTGTATCGTTTACACAAGATTCAGAAATATGATATTGAGAAAAACGCGTTTAAAGTTTTTCGACTGTTAGAGTAGTAGTTATTGAACACTTACTTCTGGAGGAAACTAATCCGCTATACCAGGGCCATATAGTAAGCTTTCTGTGGCTTCAAAAAATTCATTTTGCTCCATTTGGTGCATCCTACGAGAGATTCGTGCCTCTTTTGTGCTGCTCTGTCTGCGGCGTTCCTGTCTCCTGCAAAAGAATTTGCATTGTTGCCCGATATTAATATTTAATACATTCATTATTTTTAATATAGCTGAGTAGCCCTCGTTAAAAATGCCAGCCGCAATAAAGGCGGAGGTTTCGATAATTTTTGCTCCGGAATTTAGATGCTTTGGATTTAGGCGCCAAACCGTTGAATTGAAACTTTCATTGCAATTCTGTGTGCGTCCACCTAGACACCTGGTTAATAAATCTTCCTTTGAAAGTTCTTCATACATCGGTTTTAACCCTTTGCACTCGAATGGCGCCTCTAAGGCGACACTAAAACTTGCCATACTATTATTTAAACAACTTTTACATCGCTAGGTTTGCAGTTGAGAAATCGATAAAAATGCTAATGTTCTAAGTGCGAGTCATAATAATTAATTTCGTATGAACGAAAGGAAATGAACTATCTACGACGGAGCTATTATGGATAAAAATATTGTTTCGATTTTAGAGTAGAGACGCTTCGAGTGCAAAGGGTTAAATGTTTAAGGACTTCTGGGTGAAGTCGACTAGGATGATTAAAATTATCTAATTCACCTTTCGCTTCAGCTTTGCGCCACTTGCACCTGACGCTTACCTGTTCGGCTAGCTGTATCTCCCAAAATACATAAAATTTTGCTCCGTAACTTTATACACGTATTCTAGACACATACTGGAATCAATTTAGTGTATAATAAAGTGTATTCCCCCCTTTAGATTCTAAGGGAAGAAATGGCTTTTCGGAGAATTGTCTGCTACGACAGGGTGCATTGTATGTTGGGCTTACCGGACTAATGAAATCGGTGAGCTAAATGGCGTCAGCCGAAAGATAACGGGCTTTGTCGACAGTCTGGATTTTCTATAGGTTTTAACGCTAAACACGTCGTTGTAAAATACAGCGTGTCCGGTGTTTCTCGGTCGCCGTCTGGCGTGGATCATCTGCAGGCTGTTGACTAACTAATGAGGGTTATGGTCGCGACGCCTTTTTCACTGGGAATCCCGCTCTCGAAACGGATCTTCGCACCTACGGTCTCGCGAGGATCCCCTTTGTGTTTCTTTTTCCGCAGGGCTCCGGTTCCGCTGCGCCGCGGGCAGTCCGCTCCACTCAAAATTGATTACCTTAATTTATGGAGCGGTTAATCCGAACACGCCGATTGCTCCGGGCCACTCCCTGTGATTTATCTCCTTTGGCGAAATCGGCACCCTTCGATTGTTAATCCGACCCCGCGGAACCTCGGTCCTGGAAATACTACGCCCGGGGACTCGCCAACCCTAATCATTTATTTAGGACGGTTTTTTAGTTTGGACGCGGGAGACGGCGTGTCCTGTCTGCTCTTGATGAATGTGGCCTTGATTAGGTGAAGAAGGTGTTGAGCAGGCGATCTAGCGCAGTCAGGGAATTAGAGGTTGTCGAATGGTTATAGGTGTACACAAATGTTTTAGTCTTTTTAAGTCGTTGTAATTAATTATAGTGGTTACTATTGTATATTTCCATCCTGCAAGATTGAATCAACGCAGTACGAATCTGCGGAGAAATGATGAAGCGTTCTTGGAAGTTTGTAGGCAGTCTCGATTACTTTGTTGCAACTCGTCCACCGATATTTGGCCAACAGCTCTTTGCATTCATTCTCTGTCATCGATTCGAGCAGTAAAGACGTGTCTTTCATTCAGTTTAAAATGAAACATTTATTAGAAATAAAGTGGTGCAGTTATTTGTATTTAGAATTCATAATCCCAACGGTTACAGTTAGGAGTTTTATTTCAAAATCAAGCATTGGGACCAAGACGAAAATATTATTTGTAATTAACT
>CM052094.1:17005886-17042284 GCA_028453745.1 Agapostemon virescens
TTGTGACTTTTTCCTCTTCCCGAGATTGAAAAATCACCTCAAGGGAACTCATTTTGGGACACTTGAAAACATCAAAAGAGCTGTAACCAACCAGCTGAAGGCTATTCCACTATCCGAGTTCCAGCAATGCTATGATGATTGGAAGGACCGTCTCCAGCGCTGTGTGGCTTCCCAAGGGACCTATTTTGAAGGAGACAATATTGCATTGTAATTATATTTGAATAAAAACTTGAAAAAAATCAGTCTCATTACTTTATTTACACACCTCGTATATCGGGCAACACTAATCAGATTGCGTCATACTGATACGCATTCGAGAGGTGACATTTTAGTCTACAATTTTTATTTCGTTTTGTATTTCGTCGATCCTGTCAAAAGTAATATTAGTGTGAGAATGAGTGAAATTTCTGAAAAAATTCACTATGTTCTACAATTTTACTACGAAAAAGGCAAAAACGCTGCAGAAGCCTGGAAAAAATTTGTGGTGTTTACGGTCAAAATGCTTTATTAATTGCAACAGCATGTAGATGATTTGCTCGTTTCCGTTCCGGAAATAACAGAGGAATTAGAATTAGACGCATTAGCGGTAATAGATACGATGATTCCTTATTAGATTCCGAGTCCGATGAAGATATAATAGTATTTTCCCGACGACGGATAAATGTGATTGACAGTGACGAAGAATTTAGTATTCGATACTGGTCAGATGAGGAAGATGCAGGACCACAAAGAATTGTTTGGCAACAACTATCCTAGACGAATAATAATAATTGTTATCGCCCTTGGAAAGGAGATTGCCCTAATGTCTCCGAAGCACCCCATTCTCGTGTGACCTATTTTCGAAAACTATTTGACAAGGAAATTATAAGCAATATAGTTGACTATACCAATATGTATGTACTGCAATGTGATCCAACAAAGAGATTTCAAAAATAACATGTTTAACGTCAAGTGCAAATTGTTTTATGGAATTTTATGCTTAAGCTTTTATGCACTGAAGTGCAAACTTTATAGGCCGTTGTTACCTGAAAGTCACATAGTGAATATATTGCAATAAAATTGTTTAAACGGAAAAATTTTTTTTCATTTGCATACATAGGTTTATAGTTTCTGATTTTTCGTTCCCCCAATTTCTTTGGATTAAAAATAAAAATTCGGCCCATAGAGGGTTAATTCCAAAATCGACATATTCTTTTCACCTAGAATAGTTAAATTGTACATGGTTCATTTACTTTCACAACACTTCAATTTTTACCGATTTCTTAATCGCAAACACAATGATGCAAAAGTTGTTCTGAATAATAGTGTGGCAATTTTTGGTGTCACCTAAGAGGAGCCATTGGAGTGCTAAGGGTTAATATGGCAGGTAAAGGTGCATTAATTTATTGTGTTTAATGAAAACAAATGTTTTAAGTAAATGGAACGAGTGTTTCGATCTTCTCTTGTTTTATCTGGTTTTTAGAATTTGTTTCTACTTTTTTAAATAAGAAACTCGAGAAAAGCTTCATAATTGAATATGTTAAACACACTTCATTTGTAACACAATTAAAGATTATTTTGTTGTAAGTTAATAATGTGGAAATTACGCATCTTTTTACAGACTATACATTTTCTGTGTCAAATACTAGTGGAAGATAATAATTTCAATCAGCTTAAAATTCTTTTGTTTTCGCGCCTACTCGTGTTTCTCATAAATTCGCAAAACTCGTAGTCTACTAATCTCCGAAGGGTGTACCAAAGGCTACTATTTCGAAACCTTTTGAAAAGTATAAGTACTGGAGGATCCGCGGTATAATAACGAAAGTTGTTTTATAATCATTAGACGACACACGGTGCGTAGAAAGTGCGCCTGTATTAGATTACTTTATAGTCTTCCCGCATTATACGCGCTGTACGGCTGAAGTATTTCAATATAAAAGGATCAAATTCTTTGAAGTGTCTCGTTAGTGTCGTATATCAGAGCGAGCACTGAAGTTCGTGAAGTCGTTATACCTCTGCCTGGTTTGTAACACCTTCGGGACATCGAACAAGCAAGTAATGTCGTAAACGGCCAGCCAGCTTCTGTTGCCTGTAAAATGGCCAGTTGACACAAAGTAGAAAACTCCACCTAACGAAGACAGAGACAACGCTTCGATTTCGTTTCAAAGATACATTCTGCCCTGATAAATTATACAAATCGAGGAAACGTTCTCAAAGCAAAGAATCAGAGTTTCTTATTTATTATTCTAATTATTTCCCATCAATTTTTTATTTATTTATTTGCAAAAGGAAATTCCTCCCTGATTTTTATCAAATTTAGTCGCGTCACAGTCGTTGAGTCACACTCTCCTTGTGTTAATAATAGAAATATAATTTTTATTATATGACACCTTCAGTGTAGTTGCTAATGTCTAAAATACAAGGTCACGATATTAAAAATTATTTTCATTGTAAAAAATGTTCTTGCGGTCTGTGATGGATTTTTCAATCCTTCAGACTTTGGCGGTTAATTATTAACTTTAATTATTTTCTCGTAGGACCACCTTCCCTTCCGTAGAAAGGACTATATTATATACAGATTTGTATGTTGGTACATACAACGAAGTTCACGAGGAACGATGACGAGGAGATTATGCGATTGTCGGCGTGTCTGTAACTGCTATGTGAAAAATGCTAAAGAGCCTATGTCTTTAGTATCAAACGTGAGTATAAAAAACGAACCTTGTCTTTAAAAGATTTAATGTTTATAAACCCTGTGCCTCCCTTTTCCGCATTCGATAATAGACGTTCTTCAAGCAGGGGGTGAGGCTCGCCAGCGTGTGCATTTGGCAATGACAGGCTTAAGTTCCCTTCAGGTGTGTCCAGGTCGTCTGCAATTTAGCCAGGTTTGCGCACACGTGTCGACCAGTGATGGTACTTTTTGAAAATTGTTGACTTATGGTACGTCTGTTTGCTATTGAGAATTGAGATGGTCAAGAAGGCAATCCTCAATGAGAAATTGCCAAATATCGCGAGAAAAACCTTCCAGGAGAGCGATTCCAACTGGCCAAAAAACCTAGGCTATACCTGCGATAACAAATATTAACGTTTTATCCATCGGAAGTTTACCAAAAAAATGGTTAATAATCCTGCTGTACTAAAAGGAAGCTTACAAATCTTCTTTCATATAAAAAGAAATGCTTAGGTTATTATTGTGAAATGGGATTCGATATACATTCTCTTTTATAACTCGACTTAATAACTTTTCCCATTTCCTACTTTATTGTTCATACTCTCGATCGTTTACGATGGCTTCGTATTAGAGTACGTTAGAAGGAAGCAATCACTAAACTGTGGATTTTATTAATTTACGGCGGATGTGATTAATTGTGTTATGTTATTTGCAGCCTGCCAGAATGATTCAGATCGAAAGTGCTTGTTTATGTCTTTTGGTAAGTGGTATTAGATACACACTCTTTTTGTACAACTTTTATCAAACTTGATTCATTAATGTGGAAGGTGTATCCCCTATAATTTTCCTCCCGTCTATGTTACAAAAAACGACAAAGCCGAACTAGAAGCGATCTCGCCGTATAGAATGAGGCTTCAGACCCCTGATACTTATCGGCTGTAATCTAAACATTCATTCTAAAAATCGTCGCATCAGCCGATATGATTCTTCTACAAGCATATAAACATACTGACAAGGGAATATATTCAGATTATTGTTTAAAAAAAAAACTTTTGTTAAAATTATCTTACGCGACTACATTTTCCATTGAAAAACACAGAATTTAAAAAAAAATTCAAATTTTTTCGATCTCTGGTTTCCGAGATATCTTAAAAATACCCCAACTTTGAGGGCTGTTTTCACTCCTTCAAAGTGAATGGTTGCCGATAAAAAGAACATGTGTCAAATATTTTTCAAAGAACTATAAGCTCCCATAAGTTTCATCAAAATCGGATTTTCGCATCTGAATATGTTCCCACGTGAGTTCCATTAACGTTAAACCTACGGAATATTAATTTAAAATTAAAATTCCAATTTTATTGGTCAAGACTAAATATGTTTAGTCATATGTCAATGAATACTTTATAAATGAGGATCGACAAAAGGGTTAACGTATCTACACGAAATACCACCGAATATATACTTAAAAGAAAATTGATAAATATAATTATTGATAGTCCCAAATATCGTCGATTATAAAATTGTAAAAATTGCGAGCAAAATTTTATGTATAATGTTAACACTTTGACTGCCACGCCGAAATCACATGTCTCGCTCAAGACGTCACGGGAGTATTGTGAAATATTCTTCAAAAAACTATAAGCTCCCATAAGTTTCATCACAATCGGATTTTCGCATCAGAATATGTTCCCGTGTGAGTGAGATTAATATTATGCTTTTAAATAAACAGGAACTTTCAACAATTACATTAGCGAGGGGTAACATATTGGTTCACGATTAAACTTGCTATCACCGACGAAGGTTCAAATTGAAACTACGACAGATAATCCGTCAAATACGACTTCACCATTGATGCAGAATCTTTCGAAGTGACTCTGCTGAGTTGTAACCAATGCAAAAAAATTTTTATTCGACACACGAATCCGCGGATTGGTCACAAGCTCACAAAATCCACTGACACAAGTAACAAGACGTCATTTCCAATCGCGCTTGATCATTCCAAATTCTCCTCACGTCCTTATGATTTGCATTGGTATCACCGCGAATACATAGTACTCGTTTCAGAGGGGAAAAAAAAGAGAAAACGATCCGCGCTATCAGGTAACCCGGTTCACTCCCGCTTTCTCATTATCTCCGTCCAGAAAATCCCGATATCGCGTCAGGCGTCTCGGATCGTCGCTCGACGGCTACGGCGCTCGAGCAGAAAATCATCGCCGATAATTACAGGGTCGTGTTCCGTGGTTCGGTATCAGCCGTTTATCCAGAAACGTCAAGCTCCGCGAGCCGAACGGAATCGCATCCCTCACATCCGTCCGTATCGGTTTCTAACTGGATCCGATTAATATTCGTCCGGGTCCGGTCGCTCGAATTAATTATCGGGGATGGCTTCAAAGTTGAGAACGCCTCGCGTTTAAGATAAAACTGCTGGGCATTCGGTATCGGCGAGCGATTTTTCCTCAATTAACCGTGATATATATCACCTGTCGGTATAAACGGTCACCGATAACGGGCTGTCAAGCGCGTCGTCGCGTCGCGGCGAACGGGCGCGCGCGCGCGCTCTCGCCCGCGTCTCCGTCCGTTTGCGGAAAAATCGAGGCGTGTCAGCGGCGACTACGAGGACAGAATTACTCGTGTTACCATGGCCGGGCGCACCGTATATCTCGGCTAATGGATCCGGTCAGGATAAATAGCCATGGAAGAGAGCGTCTCTCTCGCAGAAGCGCACCAAAGAGAACGCGAGCGGGTCGTCGGGGCCATCGATCGGATCTGGGATGCTTGCCGGACGGCGACGAAGGCGCAACGTGTCGTTAATAACCGCTTCCACCGGCCGAGGAATGCCAGCTCGGTTTAATCATCGCCGGCCCCGATAGGTGAGAAACTGGCCGCGATTCTAACCGAGGAGATCCTGCCGCTGGTCGCACCAAGCGAATCAACGCGGCCCAACATCGCCGCCATCGCCGCCGCCGTGCTAGCTGGACGCTGCTGATTTTCGCGGTGATAGAACGGAAAGGTGACTCATAAATATTCATGGCCGAGCGTGTTACTGTGACGCCGCGAACGCGCCTTCTCGGTTTACATTTTTCCCTCCCTTTTGCGCCAAACGCTATGAATTTTCTCCGCATCGCGACGCGGAAAGTGTTCCGTCGACGCGGCTCGACGCGACGCGACGCGTCATCGCGGATTCGAAAAGCTGTTCAGAAACGCGCTCACGTCGGCCCCCGCCGCTGGGTTCTTTTTCTTCGCCGCTCTTTATTTTCACGACGGCGGTGCGGTTCTACCGCGACCTTTTTATTTCAGAGTTGGTAGTCGCGGTGTGTGCTCGCGCACCGTTAATAATTACCCAGCGGACCCTTCCCCGCCAGGTAATCTTGTTTATTCTCGCGCCCCCGGTGCGCTAATAACCACGGTCCCCGCCTTCGATTCAATGTAATCGACGAACGGAGAGGCACACACACGGTATCGGTTTTTAGAGGCGAGCCGATACGCGCAGCCTCTTACCGGTTTACCGGCAGTTTGAACGTAATGAAAGAACGCGTCAATATTCATGGCTCCGCGAGCCATAATCATATGGTAAACGGGCCGCATCGGTTTTAGGTTTACGAGCCGTGAAGAGGCCGACGGGACGCGGTCGCGATCGCGTTTCACCGCAGGAGAAGATCGACTGCCGCCTGTCCTCGCACCGTGTCCAAGGAGGTGTTAATTCCGCTGAGAATCGACGCGATGATCGCCCTGTCAACGTCATCGCCGCTACACCTGAGTTATTACCGTGTTCTTAAACCGCGGTCGAGCAGAAAACTTTGCCATGATCACTGGTTACCGGTGACGTTCATCATATCTCAGGCTATAATATTTTTCATCGAGAATATCACATTGTTTAATTTTCAGCCGTTCGATGCGCTGGGTATCCTATTTCGTTCTACAAAAAAGTCGCTCGAAGGAACTTGTTTCGTTTCGAGGGGAAGTCGTTTCACGAAATTAGCTTGTTCTCAGGTGGTCCCTTAAAGGACAATTCTATCTTCTTTAACACTTTGACTGCCATGTCATCCACAAATCGGTGACAGAGTAATTTGTCCATTTTTAAAAATAAATTTGTACATTAATATAATCGTTCCACTATATTTAGTTGAAATTTGGAGAATACGAGTAGGTCGAAGAATAACTATGTGTCGTACATTTTTAATTTTAAATTGTTGTTTCATCAAATAAATTACTTTAATTTTATGGAATTTTTAAGGCTGTTGTTCTGGCAGTTAAAGTGTTAATGTAAACGTATAATTTTTAATGCATTCATCTTGACACTAGCTGTGGCAGAAACGTAAACGTAAAGCTACGTTGAGTGCCACTGCCTCGGTTCTGAAACGTTGTACTTATCGTGTATAAATACGAGTTGATATTCGAGAGGCCCTTTGAAAGGTTTATCCCGCATGATGGGGGTGGCAGCTATCCTGCAGTTATCTGAACAGTTAAAATTTCTTTACATTTAATTAATTCGATTTCAAATGATTTTAAATAGCGTGTGGTATTTTTATATGTCTTCTATGTAACTGCGATAATACCTTTTTTATAACTACAACTTATAAGATTCCATTATAGAAAGTAGGGTTGACCACCTATAAATATAGTAACTTCGTGAAATTAGTTTCGCCTCGAAACTGAACGAATTCGTTCGAACAACTTCTTTGGAGCAACAAATACTTGAGGAGACAATTGTATTTATAGATTAAAACCGGACACCATGTATACAGTAATCCATGGTTAAATTTTACTGAAATTTACATAACTAATTTAAATTTATTCAAGTTTATTATTTATCCCTACTCCTTCCCTATCACCTAGTGACACTTGTTGTGCAAAGCCTAATTTTAATAAATAAGGAAAGAGAGTGAGTGCAAAATTGCGATGCAAAAAGAAAGTGGTATCCTGCTCGTAACAATTTCACTGCTGACTGTCGAGCATAGTGAAAGTTAACCGTGTATAACTGTATTTTGAAGTTGTATGCAAATTGAAATATTTGCGAATATAAATACCGCGGATTTTTATACAAAGTAACAATTCTCTGAGTCAATTACACGGAACAGAAGTTAACACTTTATGATCTGTAGTCCATGACTGAAAACTTTTTAACGAATCTGTCAACATTCACAGCAATTTTTATTGAGAATCCACGAAACATCCTCGGTGACGTTATCTAACCACTTCGTTACAAACTACAATGTAAAAATAGATTTTTAAACTTCATTCTTAATTAATAGGCTTCCGGTCGGTAAAGCGTAAAGTAGACATTTAATTCTTTCTCTAACGGTGTTCTTTAATTATCGTAATTTTTCTTCTATTAAGATTTTCACTGAAACTATTTTTTATTAAATTCTTCTCTATAAGAATTTTTTATAGAATTTTAAAAACGTTTTGTAATCTGTTTATATGGTACTGTAACATCCAATCCACGACATAATCGCTATGTATACATTATAATTCCGTTCAATGAACAGATTTATTAATGCGTCCGCTTCCTGATAGATTTATCGTTGCAGATACGTATTACTGAAACAAAGAGCGAACGCAATTAGGGGAACGCGAAGCACCATTTCACAGAATCTTTGCTTTTGATAAATTTGAACGATAAAGCACACAAAAGGACCAGTGACAAATTAGGTTAAATCATTGATAATTTATTTCTCGGGCCGTTAGCGATAGTCTACTGAATGTGAGACCGCCCAGCTGATAGCTGGGTCAATATGACTCATTCTGGGAGCTTCCAGATGGTATCATTACCGTATTCTGCGATTCGTTGACTGTAGTCCAAGGATTGCTGAGAAACAATAGGAAACTACACAATGTTTTGTCCCCTCACGCTATGCATTACAAAATAATTAAACAAAATTATTCGCAAACCACTAATACATTTTTGTAAATCACGAAGTGGTAAGAAAAATTGAAGATAAGTAGAATAAACTACTTTTAAGTGGATGCACACAATTTAATATGATCATCAATATAATCTACGATTCGTTGACAATATCTCAAGGATCGTTGAGAAAAAATAGGAAACTTCCAATATTTTGTCCCTTTACTTTATGCATTATAAAATGGTTAAACAAGATTATTCAAATACTACCAGTATGTTTTGTACCTTACTACGCTCACGTTATGTATCATAAAATAATTAAACAATATTGTTCAAATATTACCAGTATATTTTTATAAATCACAAAGTGGTTAGAAAAATTGAAGATAAGTAAACTGTACTACTTTCAAATGGATGCACACAATTTAATATAATCTGCGATTTGTTAACTATATCCTAAGGATTGTCGAGAAAGAATAGGAAAGCATAATATTCTTTTCCCTCACGTTACGCATTATAAAATAATTAAACAAAATTATTCAAATACTACCAGTATATTTTTATAAATCACAAAGTGGTTAGAAAAATTAAAGATAAGTAAACTGTACTATTTTAAAGAGAAAATACAATTTTATATAATTGACATAATCAAAATTTGACTCTGTCTTTCTGATCGTAAATGTTTTGTGACAAGAACACTATAAAACACCTAGATCTGCGTTTCTCTTTCATTTAAATAAACACATTCTCCCTATACAACGTACACTAGAGCAGTAAGGTTGCTTTTCGAGCAGGACGCACGTTATACGAATGAAAACAGTCAGAGAGTTACATAAATGATTATTATTAAATTATATAAATATCGTTTACACGAAATAATAGGAGGAAGAAGTTGTTACGGATCTGTTATAACAGCAGACAATCGAGAGTAGTCGAAGACTGCCTGTCAAACAGTTTGGACAACGAATTCAATACAGCCAATCTACATTATATTTGTTGTAAATGGTTAATAATTTGTAAATAAATACTTGTATAAAAGAGATGCCATGTCGTGCGCCACACGAAGTGCGCGGAATAGGCCACAATTTAAAAAACGATACACGTAGCCATAATAATGGAATTAACGTACTTGTGTGTAATTTCGTTCGGAGTTCCTGTCACTTTTAACAGACCGAATGGCGACACTCGAGCGCAAAGGATTACTGTTAGGTTAAAGTAAAATAAAATATTTATTCACTATAAGAAAGTCGTCTTTCATTTTCATAAAAAAAGAAAAAAACGAAATTACTTTCCGAACAACCTAATAATTGCAGTGCGACATCATCTTGAAGCAACGACACAATTAATCCGTATTCTAATTTATTGTAAATAAATAGTTGTGTAAACGAGATGCAACAATACAACAATGCAACGAACAGGCAACAATATAAAAAACGATATACGTAGCCATAATAATTAAACTAACATATTTGTGTATAATTTCGTTGGACATAGTTCGTGTTACTTTTAACGGATCGGTTGCGTTAAATGGCAGCGATCTTCGGTGGACCGTACGGCGACACTCGAGCGCAAGGGATTACTAATTGCAGCGCGACATCCTCTTGAAATAGAGACGCAATTAACGGCCACCTACAATCAAGAAACAGTAACATGAATTAAACCAATAAGGAGAGGTACAACGAAGCTTATCATCCCTGAACAAACCCATTAGCTTCACGATGGCAGAATGGAAAGCGACTCCGGATGTCCGACAGAACACATTCTCGCGAAGGGCCGGACACAGAAACGTCGTCGCGCACGTTCCAGCGGCGGGCTAGCTTTCAGAGACACCACGGCCAAGATACAATCGAGATTACAGCACGGAGCCACCGCGATTCGCCAATTAAAGCCCATAGAGGAGCCCGCTCGATAATCACGCGCTCGTGAAACACGGTACGCGGCACGTAATACGGTTATCGTTGTATTCGGAACGGCGATCTGTCCTCGGCTACCATCGCGCTGAAACTGGCATGGATATCTATGGGCACCCTGATGAATCTTATGAGCGAATTGCCCTCGAATCTCCGCGCAATATCTCAGCCGTACTGTGCAAAACTGGTGCAAGACAATATTTGTCTGGTTTAACACGTTGAATGCGGAGCCATTTTGCTTAGCTTTTGCGTCACATTTTATTTACCTTTAAATAAAGGTAAAAATCGCAATTTTTCACGATTCTTGATCAGTTTCTGCTTAAACTACAGAAATTCTTACATCTTTCTACGCGTGCCATTTTTCCCGCGTCAATCGATTTCGGTGAGATTTTCAACATGCGTATAACTAACACAGCTCTGAAAAATGCATATTTTAAATTTTCATTATGAGTTAAAATAAAAATGTTTTAAAAAATGTCTTTTGTACTTTCCCACGTAATTTCTATCATTAGAATTACTTCAAAATTATTTTTGCATATCATTTAGTAAATCAATGCTGCTAATTGCTCCAGAAAAGTCAAGTCAAGATTGGTTCAATTTTGAAAAAGTTATTCACATTTGAAGTGTGTCCGAATACTTTGGTGCGCTACAGTACATTTGTTCATAGATTCCTTTTTCTCAGATTGAATGGTTTTGTGAGAACCCACAAATGGGTTCATAGCCTAAACGGGTTTAGTAATGAGTATGTAATGGCTTATGTAATGGGTTGCATAAGCAAAATACTCGCTCAGCCCATTTGTGCTTTTCTGTTTCAGTCGAATCTGTTGAAATTGTACGAATATTTCCTAATGTTATATCAATTATCTATAACATATTAATTTGTAAATTTGATACCTTCAGTCTCTGGGGACTAACATAGCATTCAACGTGTTAACACCGTATCTCAAGAATTTAAGCGGTTGCGCCGCGTTCAAACTCTCGAAATGTCTTCAAACTTTATGAATTTTCTCGCCACAAAACTTTGGCAAAGACAATTATTTCTTTGTTATTCGTGTTTAGGGTGTACATCAAGGAACATGGTTGTTCCACACAAGAGAGAAGGAACCATCATAAAAGTCCCCAATCAATGCAGAATTGTTAGAACTGCCAAATGACCCCATCTGGTATGCAGATGTTGGGTCCCAAAATTCCAGACAACGACGATTCCTCCGTAGCTAGCAATTTCGCAGTCAAGCCATTACTCTTTGTTGTATGCGAAGGTGTCATTTCTGTGATATCTTCTTCTCGGTGCACTAGGATAGTTACTGAGCACCTTAGGTTGCGTAATAATTACACGATTGCAGTGGTTGCGGTTTTCTTTATTTTTCATTTCTGACTGTTCGCGATTTCTATGTTCCGAGTTCTTCGTGATTTCTAGATGATCTCTTCGCGATTTCTAGATAGTCGCGTTCACGTTTTCTGTATAGTCTGCTTCGTGATTTTTAAATTGTCTCGTTCGCGATTTCTAGATAGTCTGATAAGTCTTGTTGCGTTCTGTCCGTCGTTATCTCGGTTTTGTCGTGATCGGTTGAGGGTAGTTAGAGGCGGAGGTATGTAGCATGTTTTAATTGGTTGTAGAAATGATGGAAGGAGTGTGCTTGAAGGCGTGTGCCTAAAGGAGTATACCTGAAAGAGTGGGAAACGGTCAATGAACGATTATCGCGATTTATTGCAGGGTTGTCTGGTTTTCGTGTCTTCAAGTGCGTCGCACATGGAATCCCTTAGTCGGGATAAAAATTGTCCACGTGCGGCGCGTGTCGTATTTCGTATTTCCTGCCTGCCTTTTATTTATGCGTTACAAATTTCCGAAGACACGGTTAGGCAAGGACAACCTTCGGTGTTACTGTCGCAACAGTTGTACCAGTACTTTTTACAATGACTATATAGCCAATATATAGCCAATTGGAGACGACACGCGCAGGAACGAACGAAATCTCGTATCATTTACGATTACGGACTCTTCGGTCGTGAAGCACGGTTTTTCGATTCAACTCGAACCAAGTGGTACTTTCTGGAAGTGCTCATGAATCGAAACTATCCAGCGAAATTCGAACTCATTTACGATACTCCCGATCCCTCCTCGACTTAACGGTCCTCGTGCAACGATAACCGAGCGGTCACGGGGCAGAGGGGTCCGTTCGATGGTCTACCCTATTCAATTCGCACCCTCGGCAAGCTGTAAAGGGGTGTCTCGGCAGGGCCACGGTTTACGGGAATTTGTAAGGTATTTCGTTCGTTGCATCTAAACAATATCCCGCGGAGCGTCGCGGCTGGAGATGTTATTGGGATTAGGGTGTAGGCGTATCCCCGACGACGACAACAACGACGACGAAGACGTGGAAAGAGACGGTGGAAAGCCGGCGGAGAGTGGCATCTGTTGCGCCTCCATGAGCAACATTTACATAATCGCCCAGGCTCCACGGTAAGACGAACAGTGGCTGCATACCGTTTTCCCCGACACGCGGCTTCTTTCTCCCGCGCTCCACAAGCAAATCCATCGACTGCCACTCACTTTGCCATTGTGAGCAAGACGGCCGAGTTGATGCGCAATTACTTAAAAATACACCCACTCGCGGGGCCCTGGGACCGGCTCACTGTAAAACGACGCGACTGCTTGGTTTGCTCCGTTCTTCGCCGACCTAACCAGCTACCAGAGAATCGGCCGCTTTGAATGATAAACGTTCGCTCCGCGGTGTGGAAGAAATATTTCGTTGCATAAGACAGCCACGGATCTTTGAGACTCCATTGTTGCTTGCCTCTAAACCGTCTGCTTCGAATTGTCTGTTTTGGACTATCTCGTCAAAGTAATTCAGAATTCGGTTTCAATATTAGTGTTCGTTACTTGAGAACACTTCTTTGGAAGTGTTTATGTTTGTTCTTTAACTGTCTTCTTAATCATACTTGATTCTTTTGTATCCTGCATTCGTGGATGTTCAGCACTCCATTGTTGCTCGCCTCAAAATAGTCTGCTTCGTATAGGTTGCTTTGGACTACCTCGTCAAAGTAATTCAGAATTCGGTTTCGATATTAGAGTACGTTACTTGAGAACACTTCTTTGGAACTTAATTATCGAACAGCGAGACGTTAATATTAGTAGACGTTTATGTTTGCTCTTTAACTGTCTTCTTAATCATACTTGATTCTTTCGTATCTTGTATTCATGGATGTACAGAAATCCATTGTTGCTTGCCTCAAAACCTCTTGCTTCGAGTGGCTTATCTTATACTTCTTCGTCAAAGTAATTCAGACTCCAGTTTCCTTAAGAGAGCACATTGTTCAAGAACATTTCCTTGCATTGGATCTTAATTATCGAACAGCATAATGTCAATTTTACTAGTCATTTATGTTTGTTTTTTAACTGCATCCTTAACCAGACTTGATTTTTCTATATCATGGATCCATGGACTTTCAGAACTCCATTGTTGTTTGTTTCAAAACCGTCTGCTTCGTGTGGCATATCTTGTACTTCCTCGTCAAAGTAATTCAGACTCCAGTTTCGATAAAAGAGCACATTGATAACATTTAATAATTTAAACATAATTTTTGTAATTTTGTTTCTGCATCTAAATACTCGCAACAGTATGAAGAGCTTACACCTCATTGTAAGCTTTATCGAAGCTAAGTGGCGATAACCGATCACATTCTAAAGAAATGTAGAAAAGCAGAAGAATACCATAAAACCAGCCAGACCTCTACCATCCTCATTACTTGTTGAAACGTAAAAGAAGACAAAAATGATTGCTGCGGCTACAGAAATAGCAAAAACCGAAGTATAATTCAGACATGATAGCTCGTACATTGATTGGCGTTTTATTAGCAACAGTGAAAGGTTAAGACCGAACGAAACGTAAATAAAGGAACCTAACGTGAAAAGAACTTAATACATTTTCACTTAATAGAACCGTTTATCGAAGTGGGAGAGTTCCATCTGCAAAAAGTGACTTAGCATAAAGATTCTCGATCCAGTAATAACGAAATGACGGTCCCGGTAAAATGAATTCACTGTCACGATGAAATTGGTATTATCAGATCCAGGAGAAGGGAATCGGTTATTGTCAAATGTAAAGGAGGCACTTGGGACGCGCCATTACTTAAAAATCCCGCTTCCATTCTACCGGTTGCTTTAGGGAAGGGAACCAGCAGCGAGAGCATTGATGCCGATGCGGATGGATATTTGACAAGGGAAGACCTTCGTTTCAACGTTCAAGAAGGAGACGAATCGCGAGGCTACTGTTCATCGTTGTACCTACCTCGGATGGCAAACGACGCATCAACCGATCCCCAAGGGAAATGTTTTCGAAAAGAGTAGCGTCTTGGCGTCCATTAATACGAGTCATTATACCCGGCGGTTACAGCTGTCTTGTTCCGCAGATTCGCAAGAATAGAACCAGCCGTCTCGAAGGAATCTGTCGTCGACGTTGTCGTTCGCATTTTTGTTTTATTAAAAGTCGCGAGCTCACGCGGAACGTCTCGTGGGCTCCGAGAAGAAAAGACATTCCAATCTGCTACAATAAATGCCCGCGGGAAGGGAAAATCTTTGTGTCGCGGCTGCGGTAGCATGATTCAGGATCGGTAATTTAATCGAAGCATTAATTGACATGAAAAATGGAGGTTGCCTTGCGCAGAATATTCAAAGTAGCTGCTGAATATGTAATTCTCACGTTCGCAACCGAACCAGGAAGAACGGTATTATTTTCTATTGAAATGTTGCAACGATTCTAGTTTATGTCTCGTAAATGTATAGTTTATTGCTCTCACTTCTGCACATTCTCCTGCCGATCCCGCTCGAAGGTAATTGTATTTTGTTCAACAAATATCAAGATAGTACAACCGCCTCGCTTCAAATATTAAGCGTGGAATGCTGTATTTCTATATGGTGGCTCGAAAGAGACAGATTTTCCTGGTGGAACCGGGGAAAATGAAATCGAGTCAGCTTCTTTCGAACATAATATCGAAATAATTAGTTGTTATTTAAATTATTGATATTAACGCGTTGGTTGGCGGATTATAACGTCGGAAATACTTTACTAAGCGGTCATTGTTTTTTTGAATTTAAATTTTCAGCTCATTAAAATGATCGAAAAGAGAACCATATGTCCAGGTGTATCTTAGAGCTTGTGATTAACTAAAATTATTTTTCTTTCTCATAAATTAATCAAACATTCGCTCGCGTAATGTATTAAGCAAGTTGTACTTTATTTTTCAAAAGAATATAAATAAATGTTTAGAAAACAGCTGTACACCCTACTCCAATTACCGCAAACTATGGGGAGTGGAAGCCAGATAAACAATAATTATGCAGATGGCTGTACACACATGCACACAACTTTCGAGAAAATTAATTTCAGTTTTAGCGCAACGTTAACGAAACACATTTATATTCGGCAGAATGTCTTCGCAGCTCGCGGAGCCATTTTATTCCCAAGCCAGCGTGTATTCGTCTGCAACTGGTCCACGGGGTTTGTTTGCATAAAAGTCCAGAATATCGCAATGGAAGGCTCGGGAACAGAATATTTCCATGTCGCGTTCATTGTCCTACTTTCGCCGCTGATACTCCAATAAAACTGTCAATGCCGGATAACGAAGTAAAGCCCGTTCGAGAATAGGGAACAGTTTACAAAAAAAAACAAAATAGGAAAACAAAAAAGGAGTCGCACGAAAACAGCGAGTCGCTAGGCTGGGGAACGAAGAACGGAGCCTGGACGCGTTAATGGTATCGCGTATCGTAAATCCGATCGGGCTTATAATAGAAACATATTTATATAAGCGTGTCGTTATACTATCACGCCCACGGCGGAATCAGGAACGCACGGTAGACGGCAGTGATATGATTTGCATGGAGTAGAACGTCTACCGAGCCGCCTGCCAACTCGTTCCCGGTGCATACCCCTCGTCTCTGCCGTGTGGGAGCTACACGCCACACGCATTACCAAGACACGTGTGCCCAGAATCTTTAGGTTCCACCTACGGACCGATGGAGGCGTGCAACGCGCTACACTGCATACGTAACGAAAGCATTTCGCATTAACCGCATCCACCAGCCCGAGGTGCATCCCCCACGGTGCAAGCATCGTCGCCATCATTATCCCGGCTCGCGATCAAGCTAATGCACTCTTAGCAAATTCCATATTTTGGAGCCTGTTCCCGACATCCCGCGACTCCTCCGAGGACCATACTCGCGAGTGGAACGACCGATCGAATCAAATACCAGGTTTGTAAGTATGAAACTCGAATTTGTCCATACGTGGCGCTAGCTGTTTGGTGTTTATAGCGTTTATTGCCAATTGCCGTAAAAGAATTTTTAATAGGAACTGTCACCTGGAAGACTCGAAGAGTGTTGAACTATTTGTGTAGTACCAGGTCTGTAAGTATGAAATCGGAATATGCCCATACGTAGCATTAGCTGTTTAATGTTTTTAGTGTTTATTGCCAACTGATTTCGGCGGTTTATGGCGGTAAAATGTGTAAAAGCTCGGATTACGCCCATTGTCTAAAATGATTCTAAGTAAGAAACATTCAAATTGTTGTTCAGGGACTGAACGAGTTGCTTAACTCTCGCTTTAATTTTTATACGCCATTTTCCACCTTTCTCTAAATGCCAATAACATTATGGACAGGAAGGAAAATGGCGAGGGTTGGAAACACCAACATAACGGAAGCACGTCGCGCGCATCGTCGCCAACATTCCGGTTCGCGATCAAGCTAATGCACTGTTAGCATATTCCATGTTTCGGAACATGTCCCCGGCAATCTTCCCGCGATTCCTCCGAGGACTATTTTCGGAAATGGAACGGCCGATCGAATCAAATAAATGGATGCTTCGACAGACGCGAACGAGCCACGAATCGGGAATTTCCCTTTACCGACGACGCTTTTGTGCGCTACAGCATGACCCACTTCTGGCTTATAAATGGACCTTTCATTGCGTTCGATCGAGGAAATGTGCACACTGATTTAAAGGGTGTACTATGAAGCTTTCTTTATCGTGTTCCGTTCAATATAATCTTCGATGATTTCAAGATTGACATTTAGAGAATTGGGAATTGTTTAACCCGTTGACCTAACAGTTATTTTACAATAACAGTGACTAGACTTTCTTTGTCCTCTGCAGAATGACAAAAAGAAACGACAAATTTATAGTTACTGCGTGCCTAGCTATTCTTCAATGACCGTACACGATCAACAATTAAATAAAATGTTATTTCCGTTTGAAGAAAATTAAGGAAATACACGTTTAGAAGATTCAGTACGAAATCTTGATCACAAAGTCTGACTCGTTGTTGTAGGGCAAGGGGTTAACGCATTAGGTTGCGTCAAGTTTGCGAACGCAGCGAATTATTTGAGTGCTTCTACAATGCGGTGGGCTGTCTGTAATAATAACTTTATGTTAATTAAACTATCGGTTTTACGTGGTTGGTGTTTATTTACAAAGCGTCTTAAGGGGGGAATACACTTTAGAGCGTCTAGAAAATAGTGATTTTTAGGAATTTTTTTCTCAATAACTACAAAGCGAATTATTCTTATACATTCATGATATTATGTTCTATATTTAAACAATACAAAGAATTTTCTATTTTAATAATTAATGTATTTTTTTCGCAATATTTATAAATCTTCACATCTCCGCGCCACGCGCATCGTCAGTTTGTGTACATCCTAGAGCCTCTAATTTTCATCTGAAACAGAAAAACAAAAGTTTTTTTTAATACTTATAAAATTATCTCGTCGATGAACTAAAAAAATTCCAACAAAAAGTACAAAAATGCAAAAATTTTGAGCTTTATTGAAAAAGTTATGATTTTTCGCTAAAAATTTCGACTTTATAATGTAAATTGAAAGGAAAAAATGCAACTATTTAGGAATTTTTTTAGTTCATCGACGACATTTTGTCATTATCTAACGAAAAATTAGGAGCTCAATTGGTCCAATAGATCGTTCTGTATCGTGTATACAAGATTCGGAAATATGATATTGAGAAAAACGCGTTTAAAGTTTTTCGACTGTTAGAGTAGTAGTTACTGAACAATTACTTCTAGAGGAAACTAATTCGCTATACCAGGGCCATATAGTAAGCTTTCTATGGCTTCAAAAAATTCATTTTGCTTCATTTGGTGCATCTTACGAGAGATTCGTGACTCTTTTGTGCTGCTTTGTCTGCGGCGTTCCTGTCTCGTTATGCGCTGTGCGTCTTACGTATCGGCAAAGAATTTGCATTGTTGCCCGATATTAATATTTAATATATTCATTATTTTTAATATAGCTGAGTAGCCCTCGTTAAAAATTCCAGCCGCAATAAAGGCGGAGATTTCGATAACTTTTGCTCCGGAATTTAGATGCTTTGGATTTAGGCGCCAAATCGTTGAATTGAAACTTTCATTGCAATTCTATGTGTGTCCACCTAGACACCTCGTTAATAAATCCTCTTTTGAAAGTTCTTTATATGTCGGTTTTAAATGTTTAAGGACATCTGGTTGAAGTGGACTAGGATGATTAAAATTATCTAATTCACCTTTCGCTTCAGCTTTGCGCCACTTGCACTTGACGCTTACCTGTTCAGCTAGCTGTATCTCCCAAAATACATAAAATTTTGCTCCGTAACTTTATACACGTATTCTAGACGCACGCTGGAATCAATTTCAAACAAAAAAAAATCGAAAATTTTTATCTTATAAAGTATATTTTCCCCTTAAGGGTGCAGGAAATGTCCTGTAATTATACACTTTTGGGTTCAGCTAGTGCACCAATCAGCGTCAATTATGCCTTCGTGGAGTACCGCAAGATGTTTGAACACAGGGGAGGTTGAAGGAGATTTTGGTGGTTTCTTGCAGTAAAAATTTTCTCTGGTTCAGTTTGTTAAGGTAATGAAAGTAAAAAGTTTGTTGTTCAGGGACTGAACAGGTTACTTATATGCCATGATCCATTTCTGGCCCACGAATCTACCTTTCCATCACGATTTATACGACAGTTAAAGAAAATCAAATAAATTTGGTGCAGATCGTTATCTAATATTATAATATACAATATGGAATTCGTGCAAATCACGATTTTTCTGTGGTAACATTTTCTTCATATTTTATAACGAGATTTAAAGCATTTATACCTTTGGGGACGACTGACAAGATATGGAGCATATCAGAATGACATTAGCAGTATTATACATATTGCTAATTTTCCTTATTATCGAAGTCTTCGAGGGTTTGTTGTTGCACAAGTCGGACTCGTAACGAAGATTTCAAACGGAATCTATCGAATATTGAAAATATATTTGTGTCACTGCACGGACGACTGCGTGTGCATATATTTTTATCGATTTATGCACTGTGCGATGTTTTTATCAAAAAAAGGCCATTAAAGTGTTTCCTGTGAGCGAATATAGGAGGAACATAAAATCGTGTCTGTTAATCGAGTCTCCTTATAATACAGCTGTCAATCATCTGTTCGAAATTAAAATTAAATCTGGCTCGTCTGTTATCGCTGATTACAGATTAATATTTCTGCATCGAAGTGATTGCCGGCAATCGACGAACAGAAATTTCCTGTTTCTACGAAAGATCTGTCACAAGGAAATTCTAATCATCGTAGCTACGAAGAAACTAAAATGGCAAGGGGTTGATAAGTGATTCAGCTATCGAAGAACGTATTCTCGATATTATAAAACATTTAGCAACAACGAGAACCGTTCACGATAAGAGATTCCGCTAAAAAGCGCACCAAGCGAGTACTTTCCGAAAACGAAAAACAAACGAAGCGTCCGGTTACACGTTCGCCGTGGTTTATTTTTCCTGTTCTAAAGAAACCCCACAGTCCCGCGGTCACGACAGGCAGCTCGCCGGTAAAATGTAGCTTTCCTAAATGGATTCCGTAGATATAATCATCGAACCAGAATTTCAAGCGATCACGCTCAATTATAAACACGCTCCGTAGCCCCGCGTCGCGGTTCTCCGTTTTACATCACCTTAACTAGAATTAATGTAACTTTCACCGGGCGTCAATTTATCTCGCCCATCGGCCGATGAATTTTCATTTGGTTTTTCGCCGAGCGGGGCCGCCTATTTGCTTTCTGTTTGACATTTTACAAGAACTGGTCGCGCGCTCGCTGACACTAATCGCACGATCTTCGCGAGTTCACGGCAATAAATACCGAGACTGCACGCACGAATGCCGGGAACCACGGAACAGGTCGTTCGGCCATTAAAAATCCCGATGTTCTCGGGACTTACTTGCCGAGGAACGAGACGGGGCAGGAGAGGGACAGAGAAAGAGAAAGATAGCGGGAGAAGAAGGGAAAGGGAGAGAGAAAGGGAGAGAGAGAAAGAGAAGTTGCAGCGTGGTATCGCGTTCCCATCTGTATACGTGTACGAGTCCGCCGGTTGGTTCCCGTTCTTCGCAGGTTAGGCGTGCTTATTAGGGTCGCTGCCGCTTTTACGCGACGAAGTTTCAATGAGTCCGAGATTATGCTTGGCGTGCCTCGTCGGCGGGATATTAACCGCGGTCGGGCAAGATACGGCCGCAGCACACGGGCCGGAGCACAATAGAGCGATTAAAACGGAGACAACGAGTCCGTCGACGTTTTCCATCGAATCGGCGGCGACGGTTGAAACGAGTGGAACCGTCGAGCGAGCAAGTGAGCAGAGCAGAAGCTCTAAGACACCGATGCGATGTACAACGGCCGCATTAATCAGGCCTTTGTTAACGACGACCATCGAATGGCTGGGGTTCGCGAAAAGAAACCGGCTCGAACAACCGGCGACCGACATTCGCGAAGCTGGCGACACGTACCCCAGGGACGTCTAAACATTTTCACGGGGGAAAAGGGAAGAGAATGTAAATTACCGGCACACGGCGCACGCTTTCAACGTGAAACTGGAGCTGTCCCGGGATTTGCCTAATCGATTCCATCTTCGATGCAAAGGGCCGCTTACATAAGCACTCCGATACGCCCCGAGTGCTCTTATCCGACGGGCTCCAAGAAATGTAGGCGAATCCAACCTGAGGAAAATGGAATCCCATACATGACGACCGGGCGCGCACGCCGTTCGTTCGCGGCACCAGTAATGGAAAACCGTGCAACGCTATTTGTGGAGCGACGGGGAATCTGTACTTGGCGAATTGGAGATTATTTAAGTATGGCTGCGTGGATCGCTCGGTTCGAAGCTTTATCCCTCTCGCCCCCCCCCCCCCCAAACTACGGCCGCATAGTTCGCTTTGACCGAGATAATCATTTTGTGAGGAGAGAACCTTTCAGGGAAAAATATCGGCGAAAGGGTTGACATTAAAATATTTTATTGGTATGACTTGAGTATTCCATTCGACGTGCTATGTTATTTTTTACCGCCGCTGGAAAGTATATGGAGGCAGGAAAGGAAGGGGAGGGTTTCGAGTTGCGTGAAAGGGCTGATTCCTGGAGTTATGTCAAGTAACTTTTTCATTTGCCAATTCGCGATTTGACGCTTCGTTTTGTTGAGTTATTAACAATACAAACAAAAAAACGCGGATATAGTAGTGGCCTTTCGGTTCGTTCAACGGCAACGGTTCAACTCTGTTGCTGAGGTGGCACTCTGATTTTTTCGAAAATGAAGCTGCGTATAATATTCTCGCGAAAAAAAAATATTTGAGAATTCTGATTGGTCCGTACATTTTTTAACAGCCTGAAAACGAATCCACATCTGACATTTTCGCGAAAGAAAAATGTTTGAGAATTCTGATTAGTCCACATATTGTTTAACCCCTTGCACTAGAACGATGACTCTCAGGCACCAATAAAAATAGCTGCAGCAATGTTTAAAACAATCTTTACATCGCTATGCTTGCGTCAAAGGAATTCTTAAACATTTTATCGTTGCAAGGACGAGTAATAGTAAACAAATATCGTGTAGAATGAAAATATTCTAGGTCACAAAAAATGCCTTGGGGTTGAAGTTAAAACAGCTTCGAGTGCAAAGGGTTAATAACCCGAAAACGAAGCAGGGTATGACATTGTCGCGAAAGAAAAATGTTTCAGAATTCTGATTGGTCTCTATATTTTTTAATAACTCGAAAACGAAGTCTCGTATGACATTGTCGCGAAAGAAAAAATATCTCAGAATAACTGCTGAATTTCCTCTTTCAAGGAATTCGAACATTATGTGGCACACACACGGTATATGAATCAGTGACAGATCAAATACTAGCGGAAACGGGCGTAGAGCCGCCATATTGTCATTTCTATATGAAAGTTAAAAACTAATATAGTGATCATGTTATTGATGCTTCCATTTGTTCAGGACATGAAAGTTGGCCGTAGAATAACAATTGTTCCGGGGACACTTGGTCGACGTACGGATTATTGAAGTTCGCTGTTTTCGTACATGTTGTGCAATTGTCTGCAACGGTCCGCGTTTTCTCCTTGGTTGGAATCGGTGATGACAAAAATCAGTCGTACACGTTCTACGTATCTCAAAAAACGCGTGTTTATAATTAACAGTATGTCGGACTGTAGTTCATATAATAAAAGCTCGGTTAATAGTTCGTATGCACCAGATACAATATTAATTGCTTCGTAAAAGCGAGGTTAAAATAAAGGGTGTTTTACAATACTAGTTTTAACTGATTACGATTATTCAGAAACGATATAAGCATCTATGTAGCGTCTGTATTTTGCAACTAATGCAAATACTTTTTATTGTGCATACAGATCCAGTCTACTTATGTGTGCATAAATGTGTAACATGTAAACCATAAGTCAGACGCAATGTCATATATACTTTGGTAAGAATTGAAAGAGAACAGTTTTATTTGTCTGAAAAATTCTTAACTAAAGACCAAAGGAAATTACATTAATTCTACGGCTTAAACCTATTGCATACTTGGTGATCATGCAAAAATGAGTCGAGAAAAAGAATAGCATTTTCTTATTCAAGGCTTCATTTTCGAGGAAGAAAGAGTTTGCGGAGCTAGTAGAAACGGTAGGTCATGAACAGACAGATCGATAGACTTCTATTTAACTATGGATTCAGCAGTGTATTATTCGAGGACTTTTCAAACCTGATATTCAAGAACTAGACGTTAAATAATAAAATGTTATTCCTTTTTGTCGGTTTATATTTACATAAGAAATAAAAATTGCTTCGCCAAGCGATACAACTGTGAATCAAATCACCGTCTATATGCGGACGTGTGCGGGCAAATATTTGGCAAATTTGCAGACACGGGAATAGTAAAATTGAAAAATAATACACAAAATAGACAATCGGAGGAGACGTCACCGAACCAGCACATCAAATCGATATTCGGCTGTGCAAGAGTACCTTCAATTGATCGACAAAATCAAATAGGGGCACGGATAACAAACTTCCTCGCCAAGACCATCACGAACCATCGGTTACTCTGTTTTCTCACTAATTGGCTGACTGACCAATCCCACTATGTTTTAACCAATGGTGGCACAGAGTAATATAAAGTTAGACGCTGTGACGGGATACTGAATACGCAAAAATAACTGGCAAAGGTAAAGATTTAATTTGCTTTCCTTTTAGTTAGGTTTTCTTTTTCTTCCGGCGGTTTTATTATTTCGAGAGAATCTTATGAATGTTAGATGACTATACGAAACCTCGCATGACAGATGTATTCCTTACTTGGATTTATGTCCCTGTAGTACTATGATCTATAAATCTAAATTGTTCTAAATGATCAGGTATGGTTTGAATACATCAGCGAGGGTGAGATTCGTGGCACCATTTTTTCACGTCACTCATCTGCTTCAAAAATATGTCTTCGAGGACTTGGTTCAATAGAATTTTATTAAACAGACATTTTTACTTGCGAACTTTTATTCAATTTTCTATAAACCACTCGTTAAAATTTTTTATAAAATTTATCTCTATGTTTATTTATTTTGGTACTATTATAAAAGGGCTATGACATGTTACACCGTAGAATATAACTTTTCTTTTTTCTAAAAAGAAGTATCACTATTTTTCATCTTTATTTCAATATTATTCACATTATATTAATTTGCGAAAACGGACTTCTGTTATAACTCTTTTATAACAATAATTATTCATTTAACGCCATTGCCAAAAATTGGATATGTAAATTACTATCAAAACACACTTGGGTATCGCCATAGGAGAGTCCAATTTAAAAAACACTAATGTTAATTCTATAACTACCACAGCCGATAGAATAACGCTTTTCAGGTTTTTTATTTCGCAATTATTAAAATTGTAAAGTTATTTTCGGGCAAGTCCACTTAACAGATTTCTTTATTGAATTGTACATTGTCATGAAGGTCGCGTAAAATCTGAATAAATTAAACATTGTTATTTTTATAAGGTCATGTGCTTCAGTCAACGTTATAGCTCGATAGGTTTAGTCTGAATATAAATTCATTATGTAAAGTATGAATTATAAATGTAATAATTAATACATTCATTATTATAAATGCTCTACTTTCTGTCTTATTCCATTTCTCGAAACCACTTTAAACCGCTGCCACTTGGCCCAAAATTCTTTTGCCCATTTTCGCGATTTTGACGAAGCGAAAATTTAAAGTCGCGCCACGGCCGCAATTCCAATCCGATCGACCTGGGATTTGGCATGCACTCTGCCCACGCGTCTAGGTACCCGTAGAAAGAGTTACAAACGAATCGGCGACATAGCCGTTTTTGCGCATTTTTTGGACCCCCTTCAAAAATTGCCATTTTCACGGAGCTGCCACGGCGAGAATATCAACGCTATCGACACCATTCCAACGCTAAAACTTGCGTTCATCCTTCCTTAAAAAGACATGCACTCGTCCAATAGGCTAGCATTTTAGGGGAATTCAGAATAAATCTTTTACAGTTTTCAGTAAAGCAGCCTTGGTTCTAAATATTCTGAGAATCATACATTTTTTACTGTTCTGTTATAAAATGGCGGCGTTCGTATCTTCCGAGGATCACATTCGTCATTGCATACTTTTTCATTTTCCTACAGGATTTAATGCAACTTTACAAACATTAAAAATTTGCAATATTTATGGAGATGCATTGAAGTCTACAAGTGTCAACGTTGTTTCAGGAGGTTTGCTGCTGGCGATTATGACATTTCTGACAGTCCACGAAGTGGAGGGCACCTTGTCCTTGATAACGATGGCAAATTGTTCTTGATAACGATGGGGATTACATAATAAATCATAAATGAAAACTTGGCTTTACTACAATGTCTATTTTTGATTCCAAAATAATTCATTACTTATGGGTACCCCTAACAGTATTAGATGAGAACTTCATCATCCAATAAGTAACAATTCCCTCTAATAACTCTGATAATTTCTAAAGGCCTCTGTCCTTTAGAAACATATAATATAAGATTGAAAGTTGAATACAAAAAAAGAAGTAACAATAAAGAACAACCACCTACAAGAAATAAAAAATATTAGGCAAGGCCCTTCGGATGACACTCCCATCGTATGAACTTCATTCTTCTCAACAATTTCTATAAATAAAATTAATGAAACTTCTATGAAGCACACAAAATTCACTCAGCACTGAAAGTGTTAATATCACGAGTGCAATGTTGGATTTCTAAAAATGAGTTCATTCGTAAAAATGCAGGGAGCGGTGCACTCTTCAAACATTCTATCTCTCATTAGAAAACTAATGATTTTAATAAATTGTTCAGTATTACTCACAGTTACAGTCACATTTTTAAGAAAGATTTTATCGCTAAAATAATGTGATGCTGTATAAATTACTTCCTTTTACCTTTCGAGATTCTTATCTTTTCAATTTACATTTTAACAAGCTCTTCGAAGCAAGATTGCAGTTGAAACGTGTCTTGTACTCATTCACTGTCACAGAAAAATAAGAAATTCACAGAATACATTGCTGTCGGTCACAATTCTCATTAACAGTGTATTAAAAGTTAATTTCCTTTTCATAGTGTGGAACGTAAAATCATGGTTTCTACATGTGCATAGTTGTGTGAACACTCTTGTCGATAAAGTGAAATATATATGCTGACACTGTAAAATTGAACGCGTACAAAATGTTCACAGAAAATTAACACTAAAACTACCGAGCACTGAATCAATATACACCAGCTTTGTAACAATAACGAGGCTGCATTTATTTAAATTTTGCACAATTTCTATGTTGATACTTTACCGATCAGCAATTGTTTCAGAATTTTTTGAGGTCTACGGTCCACGACTAAAAACCTTTCATTCGATCCTTCGACGTTGACAGCCATTTTTATTGGGAATCCACGAGGCATCCTCAATAACGTAAATCTAATTTCGCTACAAGCTACAACGTAAAAATAGCGTTTAAAGTTCGTTCTTTTAAGCACAATTACTAAAAGTCCTATTAACGCTATGCCGTCCGGGGACACCACATTGGTGTCGTGCAAAAACTATCGCGCAAAAGGCCGGTGACACCACATTGGTGTCGTGCAAAAATTATCGCGTAAAAGGCCGGTGACACCGCATTGGTGTCGTGCAGAAACTATCACTCAAGGGCCGGTGACACCAGGTTGGTGTCGTGCGCAAAATTATCAATATTAAAAATATACGAATCTTGACTTATGATACCCCAAAAATGGCAAAAGGTCATAGATAATAATGATCAATATATACGCGAATAAAATTAATTTTGAATAAAAGAAACATTTAATCAAGTAATGACAGAAATCTCGTAATACTTTTGCTACTATCCAATATGTGCTTTAGCGAAACAATTGTTTGGAAAAGTTTTCGTAGAACATTCTTGTAATTTCAATAACCGTGAAAGAAAAGATCAATAGTTCTACTGTTAAATCATTGTATAAAGTTATACGTGTATCGTGAAAATAAGTGCTGGAACTCTAAAGTCAGAGAACAGCGGATGTCACAGAAAAGATTGACGTAATCGATTAATTTCTATTTGTACTAAAAATCGACTAGCAATTTAGAGTCGAGTCGCAGTCATCGAATGGCTGTGTCGGGTGGAAAAAGGAAACCGATTGTCTCCGAATCAAGAAGTCCTCGCACGTCGTCCGATAGTGACGAGCATGGTTCTTCATTTGTTCATCTGGAAGGAAGAACGCAAATTGGATTATGCTCGTCGAAGTTGCGACGAGGGGGTCGACCGATATGCCTCTCGGTGGTGGCTCACCGAAAAGCCACTTTTCTTCCACGGGCAACATCCTCCGTTGTATTGGTAAGGCTTTGGGCGGTATTACTTCGTGTTTTGTCACGGAGGCGCCTGCTGATGGATTGATATTTTTAATGCGCAAGACAGCCGATACGGTTCAAGACGGTGCCGAGCTGAGCCTACCTCCGAAAGAAGACATTTCCCCGGGCGTTATTGTTCCTTAGGGTCTAGCCTCGTCGGGGTGAGGCGGCCAGGATTCAGAAACGTCGGTATTATTGCCTAAGATAATGAGTTTTCTTCCGAGAAACCGAGGGAAGCCGATCGACTGTTCAAATATTGCGGGCAACGTAATAAGCAAAGTGCTCCCGGTGGCGTCCGGAGCTGCGATAGAAATTTCCACGAGTTTAAACGACAAATCGTACTTCTGTCATTTCATGATGTTTCGTCATTCGATTAAATGTAGCGAACGTACAGCAGAACAGTACAGTGCAATGCTCTCTTGAACGTTATCAGTGAAATTAAGGGTTACGGCATTTCAATATTTAGTCGATTACCATTTTATTTTATTACATTGTTACTTTATGAATCACTATTTTCTAAATACGATTTATAGATACGATTTTATTAACGTATGCTATTCATTTAGACAGTTTTTATAAGATATTGTTTCATATCCTTCTCACTCAATTCTACAGAATGTGTATATGGTGAACGTTAAGCAATTTTGTCGTCCTCTTGCCATATTATGACGAATCAGATTCGTGGCGAAGATTTTAAACAACGTCTAACATATATAAGCAACTCCTTTTAGACGAAATCAAATATTGTTCATTTGTAATCAATAGTTCAGCTTCGAAGTAGATGTAGCAGTATAGAAAATATAAATTGTCTTTCCTCATCTGTCACATTTTTAGAGATGATGATGTTATAATAACTTTACTTACAAATAAAATGGTATGGCAAGGGGTTAACACGTTCCGTGCTAAGCTGTTTTTGCTCGACTTTTCATGCAGGCCATATTATGTGTAACCAAAGATTGATATATTATAACAAACTTCGTCACTTTGTCCTGTATTGCATTTTATATAATGTCTCATTTTTTCAATGGAAATATATGCTTTACTCATAAGCTTATTGTAAGATATATCTTTATATATTGTAAGATATATCTTATTGGTCTGTGGATAATCCGCGCTGGCTGCGAGAAATTGATCATCAAAGACAATGGAGCGTAAACGTGTGGTGCGGTATTTTGAACGACAGAGTAATTGGACCATATTTCGTTAACGGAATGATGACGGGACAGAAATACGCTCAATTTTTGCAAGAAGATCTGCCAATTTTGTTAGAAGATGTCCCTTTACAAAATCGCTATGATATGTGGTACCAACATGACGGTTGTCCTGCTCATTATGCACGAGTAGCTAGAGGAACGTTGGAATCGCGATTTCTAAACCGATGGATTGGACGAGGCGGAACTGTTTCATGGCCAGCACGTTCGCATGATTTAAATCCACTGGATTTCTTTTTATGGGGTCTGCTAAAAGAGACCGTGTACATAGATGCTCCAACAACAGTTGAAGATATGCTTCAGCGTATCATCACAGCATGTATAAATATCACCTCGGATGTACTTATCAGAGTTCAACACTCCTTCAGAGCTCGTTTACATCAATGTATCGACGTAGATGGCCATCATTTCGAACATTTATAAAATACAGGTATTCTGCTTCCATATTTCAGTTTTATACGTTTTTTCTGTCCTTGATCTTGAATGACCTTGGAATAATATAGTCACTGAATTCCTAACGAAAGGGACTATCATTGTAGGTGTTTAAAAAAGGGTGGTTCCATTTTAAAAAAGTCAAGGTGACCTTGATATCTCTAAAATAATGACATAAAAACAAAATTGTTTTATAGCATCGTATCAGCCCCATTGTACCATTCAACTTTGTCCTTACCATATTTTACGTATCTTTAGAAACTGTTGAGGTATTTGTATTAAAGCGAAAAGTCTCGCGTAAGAAAGGAGTGAAAAATAACTACATATATATCATATATGAAAGAGAGAAGGTGGAATACAATATTGGCGTCTACTAGACGGACGTACGTTACGGACAGAACAGCACAGAACAGGACAACTAACTTTCCGCTGTTGCAGTACACACATTTATACCTAAACGGTCATACCTGCGAGTGCACGCAGGTATCTCTAAAGAAGGGCCACGTATAGCTAGAACGGTATATGCTATTTTCGGAGGTGTGGAGTTTTCCACGAATACAGGGATTCTCATTTCCTTAACAGAAACAACAAAGATATTTGAGGTGCAAACGTTTGGTGACTCACCCTGTATATATTTATATTTATTAAGAATAAAAATAAATCAGCACGAACTTTCTGGACAACCCAATATATATTTGCATCGGTAGGACACGTACTCGCTGAGCAGCGCTTCATGTCTTACGAAAATGGCTCGATGACTGGTTTGCCTCAAGAGAGGAACAATTTTTTGGCGTGACATCCGCAAATTGTCAGAGAGATGGGAAAAATGTATAGTACGAAAACATCTAAAGTATGTATTTATTACATACCTAGTAAAAATGAAACTTCAGTGTACAGTATGTTATAAAATCAATGTCCAATATTTGTTCGTAGCATCGTTAATACGTTCGATGAGAAACTAAGCGCTTCTTCTATTGGAATTCTTTATTCAAGTGAACGAGAAAACGTTTAATTTAACTGTTTTGTAAATGCAATGAAGATATTTTTTCTAGTCGCGTTGAAAATTGATGTACACTGCAGGCCAAAACGAACATTCGTATCGACAGTTTGTCTGCGGCATTCTTTATTGTTGCCGCGGACCTATAGGCGAATTGCGCTACACGCGTATATCTATAGGATTTTAAAAAATTTAGAAAGTATCGATATTGGATTTTGATAGGTGTATCGGTATACGTTTAACTGCGCTCACTTCATGTTGACAGTGCGGCATCAATATCGCCTGGGTGTTTCTGTCTGCAGCAGAATTGCACGATTTTTCTCGTGCACAGAGCCACGATAGAACTGTCGATAAAAGTAGAGAACCATCGAAGCCAATGGAACGATCGACTGTGTTTCCTGCACCTTTGACAGTGCTATACATTGTTTTAATACTCCGCCAACAATAATAACATTTATTTTACCAATTTATTATCTATTCTGCAATCTTGCAGTTGCAGCTGTTTTTCAAACGCTGTCCAAATGTTTTCTCGCATTTTCAAGCGGTTTGAAAACACGTTCTATCGGATTAAAAAAAAAAAGTTTCATTAAATTCGCTTTCGTATAGACTATCTTTTTTATCCGACTTGTTATGAAAACCATTCAAATTTTTCACTCTTTTCGTCGCACTCGTTTCTTCGAGATCTACGTTAATTCTATTTTTCAACAATACAATTTTTGCTCAATCATTCTCCTGTATAATACATAATCGCATTATACGTTTGCATTTGATAATGAGTACTTTATAAATCACTGTTCGACTTATCAACATAATTAAATCAAACAGAGAAACAAATATGAAAACGTTCTATTCGTAAACCTAATAATATGATAAACCTTACTGCGATAATGTAGCAGTGTTATAAATAATTTCATTACCAGAGAAATAACTTCGAAATTGCATCACGAAACAACGAATTCTCTAAACCTAAACCAGTTACGAAGAACTTAGAATGAAGATAAAATATTTACAACTCTGGAACAAAATGGACCCACTCCGCCAACCTAGGAATACACGAACGCAGAACAATGCAGCTGAACCGTAGATGAATAGCTGAGCTTCGTACAAAGTAGCCACGCTGATAGATCTGTAGCATCGGTGGCTAATAGGACGCGAATAATATGAGCGAAAACAATGATGATCATCAGTATAATTCATTTGTTCTTCGATAGTGGCCAGCCGAAACGTACGAATTAGCCCGAGTTTCCGTCCAAAGGATCGATACTGGGTTCTGTCTCTTTCTCTCTCTCTCTCTCTCTCTCTCTCTCTCTCTCCCTCTCTCTCCCTCTGTCCTCTCCTACGAACGTCATAAACCACGGCCTATCGTTAATTCCCCGAGAAACCAATTCGACGACAACCACCGCGCCGATGCCGGCTACTATTATTTCCAGAATTTCCAATGACCCCGGCAACCTACTCGTCGCATTGTAGCCCGTTTGGCTGGACAATAGTTAGCGAAGTCCGGCAGAGGACGCAGCCGAGGTCCGCAATATCGGCGTTGGCCTGACGCCAAGACGCTTCGAAATTGCGGGATAACAGGCGTATATAGATAAACCAACCCAGCTACGTACCGTCGTTTTGCCTCGCGACATTGGTCAGATATTTATTCGCATTGTTTCACCGTCCTGTGCTCGTCGCGCGCTCCTCGACCGTGCGATTCGACGGTGAACACTGGAATGGCCGGGACTTCTGCGCCGTTTCCGGCCCCAGAATTCGAACGGTCACCGATGCTCGTGTTTGCGAGAAGTGTGCCTCTGAACAACTACTAGATACTCGAAAGAACTTTCTCGCGTTCTAAATAACAGTGCTCGAAAAATAGAGAATATTTTACTCGAAGTATTTTCCATCGTTCGTTACAGTCACCTGCGCGGTGAATGAACCGTTGCATGCCTCTAATATTTGATAATTGTTTAACGCGTTGTCGAAGCTCGCCTCTTGAATTTAGCATAGCTTCAAATATTTACAAAGTACAACCATACTGTTTTTACTTGCCGATACCCACCGCCGAGCCTACGTCACCACCAGCCGGGAAAACCCGCGCTCTCAATACCCTTAACGCTTCAGCCAAAGGACAAAATTCAAGCGCTATCATTGGCCAATATTTGGTGCACTGAAAGTAGTATATAAGAAGCCAATGTACCCATACACATCAGATCCGATCGGTCGGCTCACGCTGACGCTTGTACATCTCAAATACGTGAGTATCGTAAGAACGTGAAGTATCTGTCCAGGTATTTACGCGTGAATGAACTGCATGTATTTTAGTTTGCGCTAGATTTTTATGGAAATTATTTATTCTTTCGCAGATACCAGTAATTAATTCTTCCGAGAAAAATACCTTAAACGTACCCAAAGGAGTGGATATTTTCTATATGTGTAAAGTTTTTAAAGTACATGAAAAGTTTTCTGCCGTATCATTAGATGTCGAGTTAACATTTTCCTGTAGACCTTCATCCTCTTCAGAAGATGAGCTAAATACTCGAAGACGTCTTCTCCTTTACTCATCCAATGGAATTGACTCTCCGGTTTCCGAAGCTACAAAAGTAGGATTGATTATGTTTGTTCTAACATCGAACCTGTTGCGTTGATATTTACCGCTTGTGTCATTGCTTATTTTTAATATCTTGGTCTTCTTATAGAGCTCCTCGGAATCCGAAGACGAATTCCAAATCCTTTTTCTTTCAAATGTTTTAATTTCAACTGTTTCAATTTCATGTTCATAACCCATGTCACTACCACTTTTACTAAAGTATTCAAGCTCATTCTTAGACATTTTAGGGGTAATTAAAAATGATGTTTTAAGACGCAAAGAACAAATTTCCAGAAAGTAGCAACACTTAAGCTGAAAAGTCCTTGGTAGTCCAAATTTAATGAACAATACTGACAAACGATTGTACAAAAACACATTTAAACACTTACTGTCTTTTTATGTCTAGAGTAGCGCACGAAAGTATTCGGACACTCTTCAAATCTAAATAACTTTTTCAAACTTGTGCCAAACGACTTGACATTTCTGGAGCAAATAGAAGCATTGATTTACTAAATGATATGCAAAAATAATTTTGAAATAATTCCAATTGATAGAAATTACGTCGGAATGTAGAAAAGACATTTTTTAAAACATTTTTATTTCAACTTGTAATGAAAATTTAAAATATGCGTTTTTCGGGACTGTGTTAGTTATACACATGCTGAAAATCTCACCGAAATCTATTGACGCAGGAAAAAATGGCACGCGTAGAAAGATGTAAGAATTTCTGTAGTTTAAGCAGAAACTGACCAAGAATCGTGAAAAATTCCGATTTTCACCATTTTCGATGGCATGTAGCTCGTGTGTATGTCGATCGATTTCAACGAATTTTTCCGCATGTGTATAACTATTATAGATCTACCAGATGCGTCTTTAAAATTTTTAGTACGTGGCTCAAATAAAAAATATTTAAAAAGTTCCTATTTAATTGGTTATGTAATTCATACCAATTCCAATATTTACCAAATTCATTTTGCATATTCATTTATTAAATCAATGCAACTAATTGTTCAAGAAAAGTCAAGACGTTTGGTGCAATCTTAAAAAAGTTATTTAAGTTTAAAGAGTGTCCGAATACTTTTGTGTGCCACTGTATGTATATGAATCGGAGGCGGATCAGGTACTAGCGGGAAAGTCTCATTCTACTGTCCCTCTGTCGTTGAAGGTAGGAAGTACAGCCGCCACAAGCCGTTTTAACATTGTAACATACGGTAACGGTCTCGTCAGGAGTGTACATAATCATTAAATTTCACAAGTTTAGAAACAAGTTCGTGTACCGGTCATCTGATTATCGCCTCTTCTTTCCTCACGCCACCTTGCAAGTACGGTGAGACGTGCGTTAGACTATGGCTCACTAGTATTGCTGAACCCTGTCACGATGCTTAACAACGATACCTTCTTCTCAGCGTGCAAGGAACGCTGCTGAGCACCTGGGTCGCGTAATAACTACACGATTATAATTATCGCGTCTTAAACCCGCGTACAGCGAGACCAGCACGACCAGCTCAAGTAAATTTCACCCGGCCACAGGCTCCCGTAATCAGTACAAAAACGCAGATGTACCGCGCGGAAAAACCCAGGATTCGTACAGCTGAGTCACACATTTTTGGTACTCATTGTTTTGCGTTAAGCGACGAAATTTCCGTCGTTACAAGCGATTCCGACATTCCGAGGCGCCATTGGATCGCTAAGGGTTAATCAACAAATGATATGCAAAGCGAATCAAGTAACATCCTATTCGAAAAAATGGCTACTACTCTTCTGTAACGAACTTTAAATTTCTATGTAGTCCTCTTTTAACACAAGGTTTCATTGCTCGTATCAAAATTTAAATTTGGTATTGAGAGATTATGTTTCGAAAATTGTGCGTTTGGTGGTAGCTGAAGAGTGAATTAATGGAGGAAGAGAAAAGGAAAAAGAAAAACTAAGAGAGCGTTCCTTCTTGGGTCTGCCAGAGAATTCGTCGATAAGGCTACCTAGCAAACCTTGCCTTAGATGCTGGGATGTCGGAAGGCAGTTAAGGACAGTATATGTATATACGTATATAGGAATCGATGACGGATAAGGTGGTAGCGGGAAAGGGCGTCCAATTGTCCACCTGTCCATCTATTGGCAAGCGTAGGAGATAGAGCTGCCACACTGTTCGCTGATTTCATAAATGACTGTCCAGTTACATGATAGACTGGTTCCGGTTGAATAAGTCTTTACGTCAAGGTATACACATATGTACATCGTTTCTAATTGGTACAGCAAGTGTATATACCCTGGATAACTCCAACTCAGTCGCAAAGGTTCATCAAGACTCCTTTCGTGCACATCGACAGTGTCGACTTTAACACTAAACCTACTAGCCATAACTATCCTGATCGTTTCTAAACTTTTGAAATTACAATTACTCTTCTACTTGAAATGATCAACTATATTTCTTCATTCAATCATATATTACCAGTCAAAATGATTGGTTCGTAATGTCTCTTTCCACAATTCGAGAAATTATAAAAGTATCTTCGTTGGAAAGGTTGAACGAATTTTTTCATTGAAGCAGATATTGCAATAAAAATGGGGCAAGGTCAGAATAGATGCAGTCTTGTCGTTATTACAAGCCGATGTACATCAGTCGCGTTTATTACTCGGTAGTTTTAGTCTGAAAATAAATTCAGTCTCTTCATTTTCATATAGTAGCATAGATCAGTTAAATTCGGTCCTCGTATTATTAGCCTCGCTTATGCATTTATTGTAAATAAGTGGGATTAATTTAAACTAAGCTGACGATTGATTGTCAGATTTACTAATTAATTTATACACCTGATATACTTGGAAATATATTTCGCTGCAGTGAAAGAATTGAAATTTTCAGGTGGAGCGGAAACTTCTGTGATCCCCAACCATAGAAGTTCATTCTCCTCTCCGGGCGTTTCGGGCGTACACACGAGACCTCTTAAATTTCACAGAAGGTACGGCTACACTCGTAATCATTTTGAAACCGAATCGATAGGAGGTAGAGAGTATCGCGTCACACTGTAACACAGAGAATATACGCCGCGGAGAGTGGAGAAAGAGAAAGGGAGGAATAAGCTGGACATGCTGCATCTGCGCGTGACGGCTCGGTGACAGCTCGAACCGCCAAGCCAAAACGGAATCATTAGTGTGGCCCGTTAAGGGGGTTGCGAATTAACGGCTTTTATCCGGCGGAACGGCGAAATTCGACAATACTCCGGACTAGAGTATTCCATTAGCGATTCCGCGATGCGTCGTCGGTCCGGCGTCGCCTGGACCACCAGCACCGACGCTCCCGTAATTTAATACGTCAATATGTATATACAGCCGCGTTTTAGTATTGGTAGACACTCGACTGTCCCGGCCGGATCTTAATTGCCTGTACAATTAACCGCCGAGAGGAACGTTTTTTCCGTTGAAAAATGCACGGTCGTCGGGCTGGATTTTGCGATTGGCAGGATATCTCATGACAGAGTGCGTTGACCACTGGGTAAACCCGTCGTTGAGGTCGCTGAATTCATACTACGGATGCTGAGCGAAGTTTAATTACCTGTTAAGCAGTTGTACGTGCCTGA
>CM052094.1:17047138-17070102 GCA_028453745.1 Agapostemon virescens
AAAAAATTTTAAAGACGCATCTGGTAGGTCTATGATAGTTATACGCATGCAGAAAAATTCATTAAAATCGATCGACGTACACACGAGCTACGTGCCATCGAAAATGGTGAAAATCGCAATTTTTCACGGTTCTTGATCAGTTTCTGCTTAAACTACAGCAATTCTTACATCTTTCTACGCATGCCATTTTTTCCCGCGTCAATCAATTTCATTGAGATGTTCAGCATGTGTATAACTAACACAATTCTGAAAAACGCATATTTTAAATTTTCATTACGAGTTGAAATAAAAATGTTTTAAAAAATGTCTTTTCTACTTTCCCACGTAATTTCTACCAGTTAGAATTATTTCAAAATTATTTTTGCATTTCATTTAGTAAATCAATGCTGCTAGTTGCTAGAAAAAAATCAAGACGTTTGGTCCAATCTTAAAAAAGTTATTTAGGTTTGAAGAGTGTACGAATACTTTTGTCCCCCACTGTAAGAATCCGCCAAATTGATTCGAAACACAGGCGTCGCTCGGTACTCTGTTAGTGGAATTACCCTGGCTTCTTGAACAACAGTTCTTTCTGTGGAAAAAAAGGTCTCGTATGACGGCCGGCAATCAGTTACACCGCGAATGGCAACAAGCCCGTTCAACTTAATTTGAATCGAGTTAAGCTGATCCGGAGCGATTAACCCCAGGATTAACGGGTGCGATTCGCCGGATATAAATCGGCGGCGGGGACGAGGTCGCGGTAACGATCGACCCTCGTTCACGGAATAATCCCATGGTAGAAAGAGAGAATCAGGATGGGGACGAGGATGAGGACAGGGCGAAGAAAGTGGGAGAGGAGGACGTCAGTCATCGGACAGGGTCGACTTCCTTTTTCTTATCTTAATTAGAGCAGCGGTCGCGGGTGTATCGGCGCTTGTTGGTGCTCTTGCCGGGCATAAAGTTGCCTAACGACGTCCCAGAAACGGTGGTTTTGACGCGAGCGGACGAACACCGCTTTAATAGCATTTCCATTTACCTAATGATCGCGAGACGGTCGTAGTCGCGTATCGCGGTCCCTATCCCCGCCTCTTATCGCATTTCCTCTCGGCTACACACGAGCCGCCGTCGCGCACCCTAGCCACCGCTCGTTTCTCATTGTTGTTGCTGTTGGCGTTGTTCTTGTTGTTGTTGTTGTTGTTGTTGCTGCTGCTACTGCTGGGCGCCGGCATTGTCGTGACTCGGCTACCCGCAGCATCGCCCGATTCCCGAGGATTCCGCTTCGCGGATGCGTCGACATTGTGCGGAAACTACTCGGCAAATAAGATCATCACTGCGTAAATAACTTTCTTACGCGAGACCGTGCCTTATCCGCGCCGTTCCCTACCACTGATCCTCTTCGTTTTCATCCCCCTGCCTTCCTGATGCAAATCCCTCCTATTCCATGGACTATCTACCCTGTAGAGTTGTCGACGATCGAGATACCGTACAGTCGAAACGGTGTTCCATGGCAGCGCGACCGATGTAACCTACGTGTAGGCAAATATGTGCGGAAACGCCTAAACTGGTCCCTGCACCGCAGACGATGTTTGCGGCTGACCGTGCGAGTTCCGCTCGCGATTATGCGAAATGCGTCTGAATAACGCATACCGCGCGAACAGGTAAGAAGAAATACCTGCCCGGTGTTAGGGGATTCTGGGCTCGCTGTGATATCGCTTGATTGGGCACGTTGGTTTCATCGATTGATGGGGTTGTCATGCAGGAACAAAGCCAGTCGAATGACAGTTCAAACTTTTTCTTTTAACTAACCCTATCGGCAAATACCGTTAAAATGTAATATTGTAAGTAATAAGCGAGGAATGAACAGATAGAACGAGTATAGAACGCAATGTATAAATGAAAAGTTTTCTAGGCCGAGTGACAGCGATTGAAAGTGATTTCGAGGAATGGGTAAGGTATAAAATAGAGCACTTATACTACCAAATATATTAATTATCGTATTTATCATTTATACTCTTTATACAGTGCATTTATATTCAGAGTAAACCTATCGAGCGATAAAGTTGGCTGAAAAATGTGGCTTTATAAAAATGACAACATTTAATTTACTCAGATTTTGTGCAATTTTTATTGAATGTATGATTAAATAAAATTATCTAACTCACCGTGTATATGAAAAGTATTTTGGGCCGAGTGACAGCGATTGAAAGTGATTTCGAGGAATGGGATAAGGCAGAAAGTAGAGCATTTAGACTAATAAATGTATTAATTACTGTATTTATCATTTATATTTTATACAGTGCATTTATATTCAGACTAAACCTATCGAGCGATAAAGTTGGCTGAAAAATTTGGCTTTATAAAAATGACAAGATTTAATTTACTCAGATTTTGTGAGATTTTCATTGAATGTGCGATTAAATAAAGAAATCTATTATTATCTAACGCACCGTGTTTATTAAGTCTCTATTATTATCAGTATATTATACATCTAAGTAGAAGCTGCGAAGCATCGAAGTAGATGTAGCAGTACAAAAGGAGTAAATTGTCTTTACTCTTCTGCAACATTTTTAACGGTGATGATGCTATAATAACTTTATTTACAAAGAAAACAGTCTGGCAAGGGGTTAAGTTGCCCCAGAGGATCTCATACTTTGCAGTATCTTGTCGAAGATTTTAGATGAAGCCCAACAGTTATAAATATTATGTCTTTCTTTTTAGATGAAACCAAATGTTGTTCATTTGTAATCAATGTTTAAGCATCGAAGTGAATATAGCAGTATAAAAGATATAAATTGTCTTTTCTCATCTGTAACATTTTTAGCGTTAAATTAAAGTTATAATAACTTTATGGCATTTGTACGGTAAGGTGTTGATAGAAAATGCTGCCAGTAACATGTCTATTATGCATCAAGAAAATTGAATTAAATATTCATGGCTGGACTTACACCTATGGTAACCTTGGTTGCATTGAATTTCAATTAATTCGTATGCTAACGGCTTAAATTCAGCCTGAGTGTTATAATCTTCTTGCCTGTTTCTTACTTACTTCTTCTTAACCCCTCGCCCTACGATTTATTTTGTGGTAACAGTGACTACATGTTCTTCGTCTTCCTAAAAACGACGAAAAGTAAAGGAAAATTTGTAGCTGCCGAGAGCGTAGGTACTCTCCAATGACTGTATACGAGTAATAATTAGATAAAATTTTATTTCGATTTATAAAAAATTAAAGACATACATATTGAGAAGATTCGGTTCGAAACTCTTGATCACGCGAGTCTGGCTTGTTGTTGTAGGGCAAGAGGTTAATTATAAGACTTCGTAGAACGAAGGAATTGATTTATTACTATCTGAACAATTAAATACTTACTCCCTGCCTGCCAGATTAAATCATGCAAGAATTCCAATTCTATCTGTAGAATGCACCGATAAAAATTCTAAAAATTCACAATTACACGTATTACGATCCATAGCAACAATGGCTTCGGTTGTAGTCTGTAAAATTAAATATTAACTCTATGTCCACCCAATTAAATGTCTGACAATTTAAGGAGAAATGCTTTCACCTTTGCAAACACGAAATAATTTAAATCGTATTTTGGCGAACGAGCTGTACAATAGTGGCCGAGAGGAGCGAATAAATAACAGCGTTTATCTCGAATATGAAAATTTCACCGCAACGAAATGTGGCACAAAAGGCACGGAACGGGGATTCTTTTGATAAGAGCAAGAGACCAATGAATAAGGCAGCACTTTCTTTCAGCGGTCTGCCCTCTCGAAATAACTGCCAGGGCCCTCTCTCGCGTCTTGTCCAAGCAGAGAAATAAAGCGATGCCACGAGAAGGGTCGATCGAGTCCCATTAATGGGCGAACACTGAAAGGCGTTCCTATAGAACGTCCAGTGGCGACTGGGCATAGTGACCTTTGTATCGGGGTGACGGAAAAAAGGAGGGCATGAAAGTAAAATTTCGTCTGGATTTACGAGGGAACAAAAGCCATTCGAAGACGGCCTCTTCCATCCCCGTCATCCCCCTTTTCTTAACGAAACAATGCAAACGTAACTCTCCCCGAGGAGGAGAATCGCTTTCAATTGGACTCTCGAACCGTCTCCGGTAATAAACACTTTTCTTCTATTTTCTTTTATTCTTAAGTCGTTATTCCACTGTTAATTAAATCAATTTCCTGGAAAACACTCAGATCCCGAACTGCTTCGCGAGATGAATGAATGTGCCTCGCTATAGAACCAAGGTGGCAATATTATTTTTCAGTTAGACGGTCCTGACGAGTCGGAACGCGCGGAAAATGTAGTCTGAAAACGTGTCAGCCCTCGAGTCATTCGACACTTCTCGCTCGAAACGAAATTTCCTGAATTCGTCTTCCCCGAGCTCTTCCGATCCTCTTTCCCTTCTTTTTCCCTCGTTTCTTCATTCCGAAGCTCGACGCTCTATTAGCAGTTTTTTAGAGCAGTCCCAAATGGCATTCCTATTGATGCTCGCTATGGGGTATACCTTAACGCTCGAGGGAGAAAAGAGCACCATTCTAAGGCCGGAGAGAACTTTATGGACTGCGCAATGGCCACTGGATTCTGCTCGAAGCGGACACTAGGGTTCCACCATCCCTCTTTATATTCCCTTTACCAACGCCGACTTCCTTCTTCTTCGTCTTCTGCTCCTTTTTTTCATATCTTTCTCTCTCTCTCTCTCTCTCTCTCTCCCTGCCTCGGTCTCTCTACATCTCTACCTCTCTTTCTCCACCCCTTTCTCATCTTTCCGCACCACGCGATTCCCTGCGATTCTTTTATTGCGATTTCGAACCGCGTACTCTCATCGCACGGTGATTGCCGCTAAGCTGACAAATCGATCGAGGATTTCTTCACACGACTGAAGGATTCTCCTTGTTGCAATTTGTAAGACCATCGCGTTTCGGGTGGGATAGGTCCGTTGGTAGTTGCGGAATGATTTTTTGATAAACGCAAAATTGATTTACACGCGCTGTCAGTCGAAAGCAACAGTCGCAGAGGAATTTCACGAAGATGTTTGTAGATGTTTGAGAATAAATTAATGGAATTATATCACACATGTTCTTAAGTAGTTCTACAAACAAAATGGAATTCGACGCGTCCGAAGAATATTATTTAATTGGTTCAAGTGGAAAGTTACAGTGATATTCTTCAAACCTAAATAACTTTTTTAAGATTGGACCAAACGTCCTGACTTTTCTTGAGCAATTAGTTTTATTGATTTAATAAATGATATGCAAAATGAATTTTGTAAATATTGGAATTGATACGAATTACATGATCAATGAAACAGGAACTTTTTAATAACTATTTTTTGTTTGTGCCACGTGCTAAAAATTTTAAAGGCGCATCTGGTAGATATATGATAGTTATACACATTCATTGAATGAAAATGGTGAAAATCGCAATTTGTCACGATTCTTGGTCAGTTTCTGCTTAAACTCCACAAATTCTTACATCTTTCTACGCGTGCCATTTTTTATAATTGTATAACTTATAGTTATATAACTAACACAGTTCTGGAAAATGCATATTTTAAATTTTCATTACAAGTTGAAATGAAAAAGGTTTAAAAAATGTCTTTTCTACTTTCCCACGTAATTTCTACGAATTGGAATTATTTAAAAATGATTTTTGCCCATCACTTAGTAAATCAATGCTTTTAGTTGCTCCACAAAAGTCGTGTCGTTTGGCTCAATTTTGAAAAGGTTAATTAGAATACTTGAATACTAGTCCGAATACTTTCGTGATTCACTGTATATGCACGCTCGGAAACGGAACATTTTAATTCGAAATTTACATTTCTATATAATATTTAATCAGGTTGATATATAATGTTAATGGACAGTAATTAAGTAACATTATAAAATAATAAATTAGTGATTCTGGAAGGTATGATGCATTTCGAAGCATTGTGGAATATGTAAAGGAACTAGACATATTTTACACTGCCAAATTGTTTTGCTTCTTACATTAATTTTTACACACACAAACACAACATCTTTTTGCAGGATGTTCCTTTTTTGTTAGTGGGAGGTATATTACATTATTATATTATTATTCTGTTGCATAGAATGCATTTCACTCAGATTTGTAGTAAGGATTCAAATCCAAATATATAATATGACATTTGTCTTGCAGGATCACTGTTATACTCACAATGAATACTGCTTTCAATATATTTCTTTCTGGTTTACTGTCTTGCCGATGCGATTTTGTTATCGATACTGTTGTGGAGAAAGGAGGGGAGAGGATCTTGAACATTTTAAGCGCAACAGAATCGATGCACGATTTTCAGCGCCGCCAGAGACAGCACTTGACGTCTCGGAGACGTCAAAGTCTACAATGGCACATGAAGTAGATGACGTCTAACAGACGTTATTGTATGCCAAGGGGTTAAGTCTTCACTTTCGATTACAAATTAACATCAGATTTTTATTTACAACTGATTTTAAATTAACACGATAAATAACAGACGAAAGAATATCAAATTAGAAATGTACAGACAAGAATGAATATCAACATTATCGAATTTTAATAATGGCTAGCTTCGCAGACACTGTAATGACACACGTTTCAATTGATCAATGTCACTTTTATACCAAAGCCAATCAGGCGTCTTTGGAGTGAAGATTTGTGCAAGACGATGGTCGCTGCAATCTTTATACGTACCATGATTTTCAAATATATAGAAACATATTTTTTAATTTAATCTAATTTTGATGCTATTGTGAATATAGTGTCGACACGAATAAATTATGAGACTACGGTAGAATGTTTTAGTACACCTTACTTCGACAATTATTTCCTTAAAAAATGCACTGTTTTAAATATCTGAGTTAGCTGGCTAATTCCTGAATAATTTAGACTTCCACAATGACAGAATAAGAGAAATAAAATCAGTCTAACTTACAGTACAAGATACAACTCTGTTAATTTTAATATTTCCTTGCATTTTACAAGCTCCAGTATAAAAGTTTACTGGAACGAAACTTTAAAGTCGCGCCACGGCCGCAATTCTAATCCGATCGACTTGGGATTTGGCATGCACACTGCCAACACGTCTAGGTACCTGTAGAAAGAGTTACAAACGAATCGGCGATATAACCGTTTTTCTCCAGTTTTTGGACCCCCTTTCAGGGACTCCCCTTCAAAAATTGCCAATTTTCGCGAAGTTGCCACGGCGAGGATATCAACACTATCGCCACCATTCCAACGCTAAAACCTGCGTTCATCCTTCCTTAAAAAGACAAGCACTCAGCCAACAGGCTAGCACTTTAGGGGAATTCAGAATAAATCATAACAGCAAGGTAGTTAGCTTCAATTTTTATTATAAATTTACATTTTATCTTAAAATCATAAAATCATAAAAATCTAAATCATAAATCATAAATCTCATCATAAAATCTTCAACAAGAGTCTGCGAAGTATGAGATCCTCTGGGGCCACTTAACCCATTGCCACACAATTTTCTTTGTAATTAAAGTTACTCCAACATCTTCATCGCTGAACATGTTACAGAAGAGAAAAGACAACTTATATCTTTCATACTGCTACATCCACTTCGATGTTTAAATTTTGATTATAATTTTACATTTTATTTCGTCTAAAAAGAAAGGCATAATATTTATATTTGTTGGGCTTCATGTAAAATCTTCAACAAGAGTCTGCAAAGTATGAGATCCTCTGGGGCCACTTAACCCCTTGTTACACCATTTTCTTTGTAACTAAAGTTATTATAACATCTTCAAGTCTAAAAATGTTATAGATGACAAAAGACAACTTATATCTTTTATACTACTACGTCCAATCGATGCTTAAATTTTTATTACAAATGAACAACATTTGATGTTGTCTAAAAAGAAAGGCATATTTCTTATGTTTCTAAGACTTTATTTAACACTTTACTGACCGGAAGCCTATTCACCCCTTGACCTACGACTTATTTTACAATAACAGTGACTAGACTTTCTTTGTCCGTCGCAGAATGACAAAAGAAAAAGGTAAATTTGTAGTTACTGCGTGCCTAGGTATTCTCTAATGATCGAATACGATCGACAATTAAATAAAACGTTACTTTCGTTTAAAGAAAATTAAGAAAATACACTACCGCTCAAAAGTATCCGGACACTTGCTTTTGTTCTATAAAACATAGTTTAACTTTGTACGAAAGGTATTTAGAATGGTTATATCAATTGTAATTATTATTGTAACCTTTTTGAGGTATCATAGCATAGTAGAATTAATTTTTATGTACAAATTATATAATGAGTATGCAGAAATAAAATTCCTGCACAGAAATACAAAATCTAATGGAACGATCTCGACGCTTAAAAGAATCTCAAGTTCCACTTTGTTTCATCTCTATGGCGCAGAACGAGTTCATAGAGTTCTTCAATACGTATTAAGTGTCTGTAAACTGTTAATAATAATAATAACGCTATGCACTCGCCAGCTTCGCTTTAGTTCGTCTGTAGCTTCTTTTCCATGAAGATATGAATTCGAAACGAGAATTATCGATACAGAAACGTGCCAGTATCCTTACACTTGCAGAAGAAGGATATACAGTTAGAGAAATTGCACTGCGTCAGAAAATTGCGAAGTCAACAGTACATGACACTATTAAAAAGTATGCAACAAGTAAAGATTGCTCATCAAAAAAAAGAACAGGACGATCAGCAAAAACTACAAAATCCGAAGACCGATTTATCGAAACCATAAGTAAACGTAATAGACGTCTTACTGCATCAGAAATCACTGCGGAAGTTAATAGGACAAGGCAAGATCCCATCAGCGTGGCGACGATCAAACGGCGGCTAGTGAATGTTGGTCTCCGTGGATGTGTGGCTGTTAAAAAACCACTTTTAAGACCAATAAATAAGAGAAAACGATACAATTGGGCAAAAGAACACAAAGATTGGACAATCTCAAATTGGGAAAACGTGTTATGGACGGATGAGTCCAAGTTCGAAGTTTTTGGCAGCAAAAGACGTCAGTTCGTTCGCAGAAAACCCAACGAAAAACTCTTAGACGATTGTGTAGTGTCAACGGTGAAGTATGGGGGTAGTTCGGTTATTGTGTGGGGTTGTTTTGGCAAAAATATGGCGGGTGATATAGTCAAAATAGACGGCATATTACGCAAGGAACAATATTTAAACATTTTAATTGAACACGCTGTGCCCTCCGGTAGTAGGTTAATAGGATCAAATTTTATATTTATGCAGGACAATGATACTAAACACACAGCTAAATTGTGTAAAAACTATTTAGAGACATTAGAGAAAGAAAAACTACTAAAAATTATGCAATGGCCACCACAATCCCCGGACCTCAACCCCATTGAAAAATTATGGGATGAATTGGACAGAAAAGTGCGTGAAAAGTGCCCAACATCGCAAAAGGACTTATGGAAGTGTTTGCAAGAAACGTGGAAAGAGATTTCCACAGAAACAATGAAGAAACTGGTAGAAAGATTGCCAAGATTAGTGCAATTGGTAATATCTAACCGCGGTGGATACGTCGATGAATCTCGTATTTAATTTTAGTGTAGTACTGGTAAGTTCCACAGACGTAATTTTTAATTTAAAACGTTAGATATTTAATAAGAAATTAGAAATTTTATAAAAAATCGGTTTTAGTCACTATTTTAGGCACTTACATAAAATTTATGCAACGTTACTACATATTTCGCAAGTGTCTGAATGAGGCTTAAAAAGCTGCTTTTACATTGTAATTAGTAACGAAATTATTAAATAACGTTACTTAGGAGGCCTTGTTGATTCGCAATAAAAATTGCTGTCGGCGTTGAGGGATCCATTAAAAAGTTTTCAATGACGGATTATGAACTTAAAAGATTCTGAAATAATCGCCGGTCGGTAAAGTGTTAAAACCTTCAACACGAGTCTGACTCGTTATAACTTGGTAAGGGGTTAACAATTAATACTTCACTGCAATGTATACGATGACACAGAAATTACACAAGCATATGGCGAATCCAAGACATCTTTGTGCGTCAAATGGTAAAATGAGCATTACGACAAGCATATCTTCTTCATTTCTTATTTATTGTAATAAATTGAATGTACAAATGCTCGTCATGTTTATTCGAGAGATTGCATAATTTTCTTTTAAAAATTAACCCGCGTCTTTCGTATATGAAATATATAGTTTATTTACAAACCAACGAAATACGAACACTCCGGTGCAGCATACACGGTTAAGGGTAGAAATCCGTGAGTCAGAACCAGTATCTAGCGCCATCTCTGAAAACATCCCTCAACCCAGTCATCCCCCGATATCATCCCTCCCGAAAAGTAAGTCAGGGTTGTTTAAGACACATCATTTACCTGGAATTTACCGCATTCCGTTCCTGGAGTCGTAGAACACCTGCTGCCATCTGTAATGGCCCATTTGCCATCGTTTCTATCGGCTCAACAAATTATCGAGCGTCAACCAGACATTTTTTCCCCGCTCCATCCAACAGACAATACTTACCGAAACGAACGACGAAAAATTTGGTCGATCGTCCGGCGTTCAACCATCGTTACCCATTCCCGTCAAGCAAATCCATTCTCGTTTATGCAACCGAGTCGGGGATCAAACGGTAATTTCGAAACATGATTTGCATACCTCTCTGACATGGTTTTTGACTTACTTTCGTTCGTTCGTTCGTTTCGCCCGGCACGGAAAGGCTCGAAGGAGCCCAGAGCACCGCTTTGTGAATAATAAAATCCCTCCCATCGGCGAACCACTCCGTGTATCACCCTCTGCATCTCAAAGATGGATGCGCGTGTATATGCACATCCTTGTTGGTTTGCATATAGCTTAACTACGCGATACCGATACGAACAAAGAAAGCGAGTCTCCCGGCAGGGGTAGATCTTTTTGAAGTGGTCGTCGTCCTCCAGAGTTGAATCGATTCGAACTTTCCAATTCGCGTTCCATCCTCAACACACAGGTCCCCTTCAATCTCGTGTTATATTCGAATTCCATCGAACCACCCACATGCCTAACCCACCTATCGCACGACCGCGTCAGCCTTGCCACGGACAAGGCCGGTACCTTTTTAAGGCACATCGGCCCGTGTATAATTTCATTTGCCAGCGAACCGAGAACCGGATGATAAACATGCTAGTGGCTGGAAGTTCGAGGAACGTCGAAAGCCTCGGAGAATTCCCGTTCCGCTGCACGTTTAAATCTGCATGAGCCGCGCTGCCTCTCAAAAATCCCACTTAATCTCTCAAACAAATCAGCAGCAACGCATGCGAAAAATTCAGGACCCGAGTATCCCTTGAATCATGTACCAGGGTGTCAGCAAAATTATGTCGAGAAACAGTTAAAATCTACGCTTTAGGATTGGCGAAGATCTGTTAACCCTCTACGGGCCGAATTTATTTCTTAACCCTTTGAGCCTACCGTGGGCTGCGTACCTTTTACGAAAGAGCGCAAGTTGAGCAGATTGAATTTTTATTGCAAGGTATATTGATTGTAACTGAAATAAATTATATGGTGACCTCAATAGCCTTAACAACCATTTAATTCGGTTACGGTTTTGCAATCGCAAATAACGATTGACTTAATACCAAATCTACTCTTTTTTGACGGAATATATCGTTTAAAAAATAATCTTCCTTTATAAAGTAAAAGACTTTCGTCTATGCATAAATATTCATATGGATAAAATGATTTAGAAAATAAGTTTCTAAGTTCAGTAACCAACGGTCTTATTTTTATCAACGGATCGTGCGAGCTCATATTATTGTTATCATTACAATGCAACATTTTCAGCAATGATTCATATCTAACTCTGCTCATTAGTTTTGAAAAAATGTCAGTTTTTATAACTTTATCGGTAGACCAATATTCTCTTATAGATGTTTCTTTCATACTGGACTTTGGATAGTAATAGCAATAAATAAATATATTTCCGAACATGAAATATCTGTCCAGGTATTTACGCGTGAATGAACTGCATGTATTTTAGTTTGCGCTAGATTTTTATGGAAATTATTTATTTTTTCGCAGATACCAGTAAATAACTTTTCCGAGAAAAATACCTAAAACTCACCCAAAGGAGTGGATATTTTCGATAAGTGTACCCTTATCCCCGAATTTGATTCATCAAAATTATATAATTTTGATAAAAAATTTTTCTTAGACCATGCAAAGTTTTCTGCCGTATCATTAGATGTCGAGTTAACATTTTCCTGTAGACCTTTATCCTCTTTAGAAGATAAGCTAAATATTCGAAGACGTCTTCTCCTTTACTCATACAATGGAACTGACTCTTCGGTTTCCGAAGCTACAAAAGAAGGTTTGATTATGTTTGTTCTAATATCCAACCTATTGTATTAATATTTACCGCTTGTGTCACTGTTTATTTTTAATATCTTGGTCTTCTTATAGAGCTCTTCCGAAGACGAATTCCACATCCTTTTACTTTCAAATGTTTTAATTTCAGCCGTTTCAATTTCATGTTCATAGTCCATGTTACTAACACTTTTACTAAAGTATTCAAGCTCATTCTTAGACATTTTAGGGGTAATTAACACGTTAAACGCCACGCCGAATTTCTGTACCGTTCCGTTCAAGCCACGGTTAGCCGTCAGGCGGGCCGCTCGCCGATAGACGAATCAGAGTATACTAGGTGTATGCATAAGTTTTTTCCGGTTTTTTGATCAAAAAGAACACGTAATTTTCAAGGGAAATTAATTTTTTTTTTATTCAAAATATTGGCCATCGGCTTCTACACATTTCGTCCATCTTTCAGGTAATTTATGAATACCATGCCAGAAAAACTGCTTGTCTTTTGCGGCAAACCATTCGTCGAGCCATTTTCCAACTTCCTCGAAATTGCTGAAGTGCTGCTCTGCGAGCGCGTGCCCCATTGACGCGAAGAGGTGATAGTCAGATGGTGCCAGGTCTGGGGAGTACGGCGGGTGTGGTAGGATGTCCCATCCAAGCGATTTCATAGTGTCTTTCACTTGTTTTGCTGTGTGAGACGGCGCATTGTCGTGTAACAAAATCACTTTGCCATGTCTTTTGGCCCATTCCGGTCGTCTTTCAATTAATGCGTCGTTTAAATTAATCATTTGTTGGCGATAGCGTTGTGTATTAACAGTTTCTCCGGGTTTCAAAAGTTCATAATACACAATACCGGTCTGATCCCACCAGACACAGAGCATGGTCTTCTTGCCGAAGCGATTTGGTCTTGGTGTTGATGGACCGGCTTCGCCATGTGAAAGCCATGATTTTTTCCGCTTTGGGTTTTCAAAATAAATCCATTTTTCGTCACCCGTCACAATTCGATACAAAAAGGATTTCCTTTCGTAGCGTTGAAGCAGCATTTCACAAGTGACTTTGCGATTTTCCATTTGACGTTCATTCAAATTGTGTGGGACCCATTTACCGAGTTTGTTGATCTTTCCCATTGCTCGTAAACGTCTGCTGATTGTTTCTTGTGATACTTGTAATGCTTCTGCTAATTGCCGCTGAGTTTGAGTTGGGTCATCATCCAATAACTCCTGCAATTGCTCGTCTTCGCATTTTTGTGGTCTACCAGAGCGCTCACTGTCTTTCACATTGAAATCACCACTTTTAAATTGTCGAAACCATGTCTCACATGTTCTAATCGATGGAGCGTGTTCACCATATGTTTCTACCAACAAACGATGACTTTCGACATCCTTTTTCTTTTGATGAAATAAGAAAAGCAATGCGTGCCGCAAATGTTCTTTTTCAGGCACAAAACTCGACATGATTACTGAACGATAAAACAAAGACGCCAGTTCTTGGCAGACTCAACTTATGTGTGTTTGTAGTTTTATATTAGACGAACAAAATGGTATATGTGTCAAATTAATACGCTGCGTACTTTTCACTGGCGCCACCTCTTAGTCAAACCGGAAAGAACTTATGCATACACCTGGTAAACAGTCGGGTAACGTAACGCGCACCGCGATAGCAGAACGAAAAATCTGTCGCCGGTCCATAGGGACCGACGAGGCCTGAACGGAAAGTCCAGCGCCGGTCCCTAGGGACCGGCGTGGCGCTTAACGTGTTAAAAATGAAGTTTTGAAACGCAAAGAACAAATTTCCAGAAAGTAGCAGCACTTAACCTCAAAAGTCCTTGATAGCAATACGTTAACTAATGCACAATGAATGCATACACAAATTTAATGAACAGTATTGATAAACGATTGTACCAAAGCACATTTAAACGCTTATTGGCTTTTTATATTGTGGCGGTCCTACCTCCTACTCCCATCGGTAGAGGGACAGTAGAACGAAACTTTCCCGCTAGTTCCTGATCCGCCTCCAGTTCATATATTATACCGTCCTTAACCGCTTTCCACTATCCAACGTCTAAGGCAGGGTCCGCTAATCAGCCTTAGTGACGAGTCCTCTAGCTGGCCTAGGACGAAACGTTCCCTTTTCCTTCTTTCCTTTTCTTTCTCTCTCTCTACTACACACCTTCTAGCAGCCGCCACAATACATACAGTGGCACACAAAAATATTCGGACACTATTCAAACTTAAACAACTTTTTTAAGATTGCACCAAACGTCTTGACTTTTCTTGAGCAATTAGTTGCATTGATTTAATAAATGAATATACAAAATGAGTTTTGTAAATATTGAAATTGGTATGAATTACATGACCAATAAAAAAAGAACCTTTTAAATATTTTTTATTTGAGCCACGTATTAAAAATTTTAAAGACACATCTGGTAGATCTATGATAGTTATACACATGCAGAAAAATTCATTGAAATCGATCGACATACACACGAGCTACATGCCATCGAAAGTGGTGAAAATCGCAATTTTTCACGATTCTTGGTCAGTTTCTGCTTAAACTCCACAAATTCTTCTCTCACAAACCCAGACCTTTCTACGAGTGTCATTTTTTCCCGCGTCAATCGATTCCGGTGAAATTTTCAGCATGTGTATAACTAACACAGTCCTGAAAAACGCATATTTTGAATTTTCATTACGAGTTGAAATAAAAATGTTTTAAAAAATGTCTTTTCTACTTTCCGACGTAATTTCTACCAATTGGAATTATTTCAAAATTATTTTTGCATATCATTTAGTAGATCAATGTTTCTATTTGCTCCAGAAATGTCAAGTCGTTTGGCTCAAGTTTGAAAAAGTTATTTAGATTTGAAGAGTGTCCGAATACTTTCGTCAGCCACTGTATATAGGCTTACAATCACCAGTCACATATATCTGAACATAGATTTCTTTTTCCCAGATTGAATAGTTTTGTGAGAACCCACATATGCGTTTATACCAAAATCGAATGGTTATGCGGAAACGCATATATGAATTCATAGCCAAAATCGAACGGTTATGCGAGTACGCATATATGGGTTCAAAGCGCTTGCTTAAAGTGTTAAGATGGAAAATGGCGAAGACTTCTTTGTACTCCCTTTAAACCATTGCCCTAAAACAACGACTCAGACTCGTGATCAAGATTTCGAACTGAATCTCCTAAACATGTGTTTCTTGAATTTTCTTCAAACGAAAATAATATTTTATTTAATTGTTGATCGTATACGGTCAATGGAGAATAGTTAGGCACGTAGTAACTACAAATTTGTCTTTTCTTTGTGTCGTTCTGCAGAGGACAAAAAAGTCTAGTCACTGTTATTGTAAAATAAGTCGTAGACCAAGGGGTTAAAAGAAAAATATAGTTTTTGTCATTGAATCGATATTGTCGAACCGACAATTGAATGTCACGCTTCTCTGAAATCAAGCTTGTCAGTTTCTCGAGGGCTGCACCTTGCTGCGACGGGGATAAATCTGTCACACGTATCGTATACATCTTTTGCGCATGTGTTGAGGCATTATGGTACTTCTGACACGTAATACGATTCTGCGGAACGTAACGCAGCTCGATTCGACCGCGACGAAATTACGTACCGTCTGATTGTCTCCGTTCCGAAGGGAGTAGCTTGTTAATCTGTCAATTTGATTTTCCGCGATTAAATCTCGCGGCGGAAGATTTACCATGCTGGAACAGCTATGTACGTGCGCGCAGAAGAGGTTCACGTGTGTTACAAAGGTGTAGGTGAGGGCTACGTAAGGATGGGCGCGAACTTGGGTCTGTTTCGGATCTCCTAAATACCAATTAGAGATGGAAACTTCCCCTTTCATGTTGATTCCGGCTCTCTGAAGTTATCCCCAAGTTCGCATTGTTCGCTTCTCTTTGGGAGCCTCCCGATCCTCTCCAACTCTCTTAGCTTCTTGCGTCTCGCATCGTGCCCTCATACCGCTACCAATCCGACCGACAGCTACCGCGTTAGGGTTACGCAATAATTGTAAAGCAGAACCTGCCAACTACTTTCCAAATATTGTGCCAGCTCGACGTCAGTCGACGTCAGAACCACCGGGACCTCGCCGGGAACCGACGAGCACCGATGGACCTGGAGTTCACATTGTTGCTGGTACTTTCCAGTTATGAAATTTGCAATTTCACTTCGCCGAGGAATTCTATTTTGCGATGCGTTGCTCTGGATTTTCTCAACGGATTTTATCGCATATTTTTTGCTTCACAAATGCGTTTGAATTTTGTCTTCTGTAGGGACACAGGGTCGTTTATATAATGGTTTATTTTGTTTTTACTGTTCCCAGCTTTCCAAAAGTCTGAACGAATTCTGGGAAACTTATTCAGGTCTCTGCTTTTATACTGTTGTCAAAACAAGTGAAAATTGTTCGAGTTAAATTTGGAAAAATGGGAATCCACCCTTTTCTGTCTGTGAACGAATTCAAGAGTGATTTTGTCATAAGCGACGCAAAATGGTTCATCCGGTCCAGTTAGTCCAGACATGAGTACAGTAAATTGATTTGTGCTAAATGTCTGGTAATTATTTTACAAGATTTAATGTTTGTATTTTTCTTTATAGATATAGAATATGTGCTATTATCAACAACAACAAGTCAATTGAATGTACAAACCATAACAACTTCATTATTGAAAGAAAGAAAAAATACATTTAATATTCGGATCAAGGTTATCTAAAGTTGTAATATACTATGTTGTTAAATTCGCTTTGTCAACAGCTTTGATAACGTTACGAAGTTAAAGTACACAACTTTATTTACTAGAAAATCGATGATCCTAAAACAACTCGGTTGCTTTAACATAAACAATATTGACGAAGATCACGTTTGTTTACATGATAATATTTCCTTCAGTGGATAATACATTTTCAGTGTCAACCGAGATATTTAGGTATTACGCGAAGGAGCAAGGAAAATCAGTTTTTTTATTTACGATGGTCGTTGGAAGAACCCAAGGCCATTTCAAGGTCTAGTAAACTTGATAACAAGAATAACAACAACACGATGTAAATATAAAAATTTATACTGCTATTTAAAAAAAAAATCCAATGATCTTGAGATAACATTAAAGATTACACGATGCAGCAAAACTTTTTATAATACGTTCCACGTCGAACTTTTCCTAATAAGAAATCAATAACTCCGTGACGAAAAATCACACATCAATTTTTAAAAAGTTATAGTAAATTGGACACTTTCTTAGATAAGATCACCTTGTAGTAAACGGTTCAATAATTTATTTCAATTCTGTACAGTCGTTTGAATTTGTAATATTTTGAATAAAGGCTACTTTAAATTTTCTCTTGATTTTATAACAAAATAGAAACGTTGTGAAAACTGAGTCAGAGGCGAGAAACATGAAAATTTACCTTTTAACGCTTTACCTGCCCCGCAATAACCTCAAAAGTTCCACAAAATCAAAGTAATTTATTTAGTGGAATAACAATTTAAAATTTTAAATGTATAACACATAGTTATCCATCAACCTTCTCGTATTCTCCAGATTTCAACTAAATTTAACGTATTAATGTACAAATTTATTTTTAAACATGGACAAATAATTCTGTCACCCACATGTGAGTCACCCGGTAGTCAAAGTGCTAACGATTAACCTATTTCCTGATTGCCATGTCTAAATTCATTCAAATTCTCGCGTATTCCATTTTCTACACATTTTTTAATCTACTGCTTTGAAATTAATATTAATCTGCACATTGGACTCGGTAAAAATGTGCAGCTAAATAAGTTGAATTGCCCGCTGGAAAATTATAAATTATATATTAACCCTTTGCCCTGATTTGAAGTGTCGAATCGAGCGACGCTGTTACGCCTTTACTATAGTTTAGCTCAAGAACTAGCCAAATTAAAATGTAATATCACTGGAACGGTTCTAATGAACAGGAAAGAATTGTCCAGTGCAATAAAAAAGCCAAAATTTGTAAAAAAAAAACCCACGGTATTTTACCGACGAAACAACACCTTACTTTTATCATGGAAGGACAAAAAACCCGTCACTTGTTTGACTACTAGAGGTGACACAGGAATGGAGACCGTCAGAAGGATTACACGAGGTGGAGTGGAAATGATGATCAAGAAATCAAACATTATATTGGATTATATAAAATATACGCGTGGTGTTGATCGGGTAGACCAGTATGCATCGACATATTGTTTTCTCCGAAAATCGGTAAAATGGTGGCGAAAGCTTTTTTTGGGGGGCATGGAAATTTGCCTAATCAATTCTTACATACTGTATCAACTAGAAAAAAAGAAAAGAGGGGAAAGGCCACACAGTCATTTGCGCTTTCTAAAAACGCTTGTGGAGCAATTGAGAGAATCCTATCGCCAGCATCGTGAGCAAGCATCGACGTCGGAGTCGACCGATGAACCCCGACTAAATGGAAAGCTCCATATTGTGCTAAAAGGGACAAAAAGGGACTGCAAGGTTTGTTCTGGCCGTAACAAGCCTGGCTGTAGACGAGAAACCTCGTATTATTGTGATACTTGTTCTGACAAACCGAGGATGCATGTTGGGGATTGTTTCACTAAATATCACACAAAAACTAATTACAGAGTGTAATATTTAACAGATTTTGTTGTATTCAATGTAAAAATAAATAAATTACCGAAATTTTAATATTTGTATACGTTTTTTTATTATAAAATGATTTCAAAGTGCCTATAAGACGATCCCCTAATATAACCGAAATCGTCTCGAATTGCTGGTTCGCCAGAGCGAGAAAGGTCTCGAGGGTAAAGGGTTAACACAAGATGCTTCGCACGAGCACGCGCAGAAAATTTGAAGATTCCTTCCCGCGAAAATCTTGGAGTTGAAAGATCGCAGAATTCGTCGACAGTAGCTTGATCTTTCAATTTCGCGGAGCAGCGCAGTCGGGGCAATAATTGGCGGGCACGGAGCATACTTTGACAGTGCCAATTCCCGGGCAATTATTCGAGCTATATCTTGTCGGTGGCCGCAGGATTGTCTCCCGAATACCGTATGATCGTCGCGAGCAGTATTTTCATCGCGACACTTCATTCGCAGATTCCTCCTTAATCCCCGGTATGCAGGCATCGTGCTGGGTCGACGAGCGTTGATATGATTTCATCGCGGGCTGAAACCGAGGAGAGAACGAGAGAGCGAGTGGACGAGAGAGAGCGAGAGGAAGAGAGAGAGCAAGCGGAATTTCCGCGAACATTTCCCAAGGACGCTCAAAATTCCCGTCACAGGCCGCGGAATGTGCGGGAGAAGACACTTGAAACATCGGGGACGTCCCTCCCGCCGAAGAACTTAAATATTCTGCGGTGCTCCTCCGTAAGACCGATTCGAAGAAGATTTAGTTTCGCGTAGGGCTCGGGTAGAACGAATGGAAGAGAGAGGTAAGATAGGGACCAGAAGGGAGGACCAAGGGATGAGCGAAGGGCCGAACGAGACAAAGGCGAAGAAAGAGACGAAACGACAGCGATCCCCCGTCCTGGCGTGTCAGCTTAATGGAACGGAATTGAAATCATTTGCCTTGCGACAGGCACGGCACGTCGTCGCCTCCTGAGCTTGGCAGTCCAGTCGTCGTCGTCGGTTTGTAGTTCTTTCCTCGGGCCCCTTTCTCTCTGCTCCTCTTTCTCTCCCTTTTGCTCCCTTCCGATACCCTACCACACACCGTTTCGTCTCCTATAATTGAAATTCTCGAAAGGAAAAAAAATGCGACTCGGGGGTTACACGAGATCGGGGAAGAACCGAGGGAAACAGAGAAACCTTTCGAGACGGATAGCGCTACTAATGGAGTCCTGGTTAAGCGTTGGTCCGAGGTACAACCTTCATTACATTTATCTCCCCGGGTTTGTGGTCCTCCCCAAATGTCGGCCCGGAGGGTCCTCCCCCATCGAAACATAAGGCCGTTAAACGATTTAATTCAATTCGCACGGCACGGGAGGAAGCACGAAGGGCCGGCCTCTGCGAATTTAACGTCTCCGATAGTTTCGCGCTTCGCTTCGGAATCCGCTCGCACTCGAACTCCAACACCTTACATCAGCGCTTTTAACAGATTCCACCCCTACCGGGCAACCCTTTTCGTTCGACGGAATACCAGCTTGTTTTATTCTACGACCCCCGTCGACGCACTGCGTTCGAAACCGTTTTCGAATAACTGCAACGTATGGGTTGTACTGGTAATTATTGACGCTTCGAGTTAGGGTCACGCTGGGAATAGCATTGCCAGGGCTACACGGTAAATAGTTTCCGACGATTAACCGTTTGCTATTCATAGTTATTCAATTGCGTTTTGATTACACCTGTTGGGGGAATTCATTTGGTTAACGGCGTCCGTGTTCCATTCATCTTTTGGCATGAGCGTTTTGGCACTAATGTTGGTTTTGGGATGTTTCGTCCCTTGAAAACAAGCACGTCGAAGCGGAGTTGAATTTGAAGAATTGTGCAATTATTCCGAAATATATTCATTTCAAGGAATACTGACATTATCATCAGTAATGATCGAGTATAATAAAAGGTACGCGAAAGAATAAAGTATATTATAAATATATTTTCGTATAACAATTATTATTTATGACTACGTTAATTTCTATTTTGACAAACATATTTAAAATGTCATTACAGAAAGGAAGAACTGATCTTTCAGGTGTATTCCAGAAAGCAATAAGAAATTTTAATAAATTCGTTCTATTCGTAACGATGCTAACGGTACTATTTATTACAATTAAAAATGCGTAGAGTATTTTTCGAACGCAGCGGAAACAGCTGAAATATTTGCGAATGTATTTATTACGCGTATTTCGTAATATAGCCAAAGTTCGAAGAATAGGTTCTTCGCAGTGGTTTTATGGCACACTGTGAAATACCTCTATAGTGTTCCAAAAATTTTTCATATTTACAAGAGTCCATTAAAATGTATCTCAAAATTGTAATTCTTTCGTAGCTTTCGAGTCTCCGCTATCTATCGTTTTTAAAACGAAGGAAGATAAGATTTCATTTCACAGATAACGAACGATATGAACAACACGAATAACTTGTGTACATCTTTTGTTAGTTTTTCACTCGATCACATAAAAAGGAACGGGTAACGCAGAGGCAAAGGGATCGATTCTCCGGGCAATTGCGATCCAGCAACAGTGCGAATGGAAACGAAGTTGTGCAGCCCGGGAGTTTCGGCACCGTAAACATTTCGATTTCATTTTGCCTGGCTAAATTCACCTTTCACGAATCACGGCAGAACTATAAAGATTAAAGGAGAAAGGGCGTATAAGCTTTCTCGAGCGAACGGAGGCGAATGACTTTCCACCGATTCTCACCCTCCGCGAACGAAATCGCCTCCGGCGGGTCCCCTAGATATTAAACTGTTCAACATCGGCCGAGCCGTTCGTTTCGATGCGTTTCCCGACGACTTCTCCGGGATATTAAATTTGGTTTCTAAATGCTACCGCCCAGATATACTCGTAGAAAACTCCGTTCGCGACACGAAGCTTGCAAAAATTTTCTTTCCTGCTGTACCCGCGCCATTTCGATTCTTATTGTACACAAATCCTTTTGCAATTCTCTTTGCAACTAATCAATATGGAAAATATCAATTTCATTCAATCCCACGGGCAATTTAGTTCATCAACTCTTCTTATGTGCACACACATGCTATACATTCGCAATTTCGATTCATTTTTATACACAAATTGTTGCGCGATTCTCTTTGCAACTAAATAATATGGAAATCTTAGGTTTCATTCAATTCCCCAAGCAGTTTACTTTATTAACTCTTCGAATGTGTCTGCACTTGCTGCACGTCCATTCCAATTCCACACTAATTTACATGATCAATACTTCGTATGTGTGTACACCTGCTAGGTGTCCGTCATTTTGATTCGTTTTGTACGAAAATACTTTTACAATTATCTTGGCAATTAAATGTTATAAAGAATTTCAATGTTACTCAATTTTGCAGACAATTTACGTGGTTATCACATTTTCATTTGTATAGAATGAAACTGTTGTGTATTGAATGTTAAGGAACATTGTTTTCAATTTTATTATTATATTATTGGGAACTACATGTTATTTCTACATGTCTTGTTTGTTACCGTGTGATTATTTCATTAAAAAGGGAAGATAGTTTTACAAATTTTGTGTAATGTAATCCTATCATGAACTTGTAATAACGAGGAGAATTTAATAAAAATTTAATAAAACGTTGTCCTAGTTTAACCTTTTACCGTACGATTCTCTTTCACGAATAATAAGCAACGATTAAAATCTTTTCATCTTTAATAATTTCGTAAGATGAAAATCCTGTACATAGTATCAGTAATTGTGTCTACGGTGACCATAAGGGTTAAAATCAGAGAGCAGCTATGGTGCAAACCTTAAAACAAATTGAATTTAATTGGTGTATGTGATGATTTTTTTTATAAAATTAAAATAAAATCATGGTAATTGATGCTGGACACAGAAAGGGTACACTAAAATGTGTCTGTAGAAATTAGTCGTTATAGGGGTGGAAATTTAAATAAAATAATAACAAATAAATTATAACAATAAAATTATAAAATTATAACAAAATAAATTTGACGAATCCTCGACGAAGAACTTTTGTCTTGTTGAAATAAAATGAAGCTAATTGATCCTG
>CM052094.1:17075102-17098979 GCA_028453745.1 Agapostemon virescens
AATTTTTATATTGTAAATTTTATGCAGTGTCAACAAAAATGTGTAAATCCATTGCTAATCCTAATCCGTATTAATTCACTGAAATTATTTAAAAAAGAAACACGTGTCTATATACCTTCCATATTTTGCAATTAACCTCTTGCAATACGATTTAGTTTACGACTGTAGTAATCTTCCTTGACAATCATAATTTTCTAGAAGAAGAAAATTTGTATCTATTGTATGCTTACGAATCATATTTCGATGTAACGGAACTTAATAACATACATATTTAACAAATTCTGTTTGATATCCTTATCAGGAGTCTGATTCGATGTTCTATTGCAAGAAATTAATGCAGACAATATTTATTTCGTATAGACATCCGTAATCTGTTTCTAAATCGTAGATTTTACGTGTACGTGAGAACATTGAGCGGGTAAAATTAACCTTTAGCACTCGAGTGGTGACTCTGAGGCACTATTAAAAATTGCCACGCTATTGTTTAAAACAATTTTTACATCACTTTTCTTGTATCTAAGAAATTGACAAAAATTTCATTGCTGTACGAAGAAACAACAATAACAATCTTTGGATCCATAAACGGAAATAAATCATCCACAATGGAAATATTTTGGATGAAAAGGAAAGCTTTGGTTTTAGAATTAAAACAGCTTCGAGTGCAAAGTACTAAAAAACGGAGAAACTTTAAAGAATTCAATATATAAATACCTTATCTCCAATTTGTCGAAATTATTAATGAAATAATTGGCTTCCTATCATTCGCGACTGGCGAAGGAAAGTGTTTATTTGATGAAAGGGCATAAAACAATTACCTTTTCTCGTAAATTATATATGAAAGGACAGAGGGAAAGGAGAAGCAGCTGCGCTTTTTCCGCTGACAAAATATAAAACATTTCCCTCGTCAGCGAAGCGTTTCTTCATCGACAAAAAGGACGAGTTGTAATCGATATTCCGCCAGTCGTTAAAGTGTCCATTACAAACACGTCATGGTGTAACTGACGAGGAGAGCGTTCCGAAGCGGCGACGCATCTCGAAAGGCGCAATTGGAAAATCAGGTTCTCGGGACGGTCGATTTAATTGCATCGTTAAAATTCAACGATCTATCGTTTTCGAGATGGCATTTCCGATTCGCGGCCGTTCTTTTTCCTTTCTTTTTTCACGAACGGAACCAAGATCGCCGATGCCGATCCGACCGGGGCGCAAAAGAAGTCGGGGCCACTCTGGTTCCACGGTCAAAAACCGGCCATGGTTTTTCATGGTAGTTTTGGAAAGCGATTAGTCAACATTGTTTCTGGCGCATAGTTGCTGGCCCGGCTGGCGCCAGGACGTAACGAGCTCCCGTGACAAAAACGCTCTTGAAGCACCGAATGTCTCCCGTCCCGGTAGCGTCATTCATCATCGCGGCCACCGACCATGCCATTAAACCATGCCAAACGATCGTCTGGTGGTTCGACAATAGGGTCGAGCCGGGTCGTCGCTGCTAAACAGAAAAAGAAAGCAAAAAGAGAGAAAGAAAACCCGTCGCTGCCGGACGACCGGTGGAGATACGCTCCTGGACAAAATGATAGCGCGTGTGTGTTATCTTTGATACCTCCAGAATTTCATTAAATTTCTAGACGAATCACCGTGATGACTTTCGACGTTTCTGGTTGGAGTTTGTGCTCCCAGTCTGAGACCTGGTCGTCGCTCTCTCTTTCTATAGTCAGAACATAGTTGCAGTTGAATGGACGATTATTATAATAGATACTTCGTCGTTCCTTGAGATATTCTATGTAGTTCGAAGAAATTAACACTAAGTCTACCGTAATGGGTCAAATGACTCCCTGCAGATTTTTTATTTTGCAATTGTTGAATATATATTGGAATAAAAATTGCATACAAATCAAGAAAGTTAAGTCTTATTATTTTTATAAGACCCTCTTTTCTTAACCTTTAACCATCATCATCATCAAACATCATGGATCATCATGAATCATCATCAATCATCACCAATCATCATGAATCATCATGAATCATCATCAAACATCATAAAAAATAATCAAAAATCATGAAAAATCATCAAACATCATGAATCATCATAAAAAATCATGCAAAATGATGTTTGATGATTTTCAATGATTTTCAATGATTTTTTATGATGTTTGATGATTTTGGCTATCGGCTATTTTGAAACTTTCTTTGCAGACATCTTCTTAGGTTTTAGGTGCACATAGAAACTGCACTCATTAGCTTTAAAAAAATGCCAGAGTTTTTTATTTCAGACGATTCTATGAGGCGCTGGAGTGCTCGCAAATATGAAGAAATTTTTTAAGGCGTCTGCGTATTCCAGCTATAAATTCTGTATATGTTGGTATAATTGCTCATAAAAATTAATTTAAACACTACAATATATATACAATAAATGGTACAAATTCCAAAAAAATCCATCCAGTATTTTTTTTTAAATTCACATAGAAAGGCTTCTTTGGCCTTCTAAACCCCTTTACCCCCTTAATTACCAGCCAGGTGGGGTGGTTGAAAGCCCCCAGACAAATTGGCATTTCTAAACATAACAGACGAGAAATTTTTATTAGTGTATCTTAACACATTACCGACCGGAAGTCTATTATTAGGACTTTCAATATTTGTACTATAACAAAATGAAGCCTAACAAACAGCTTTGACATTGTAATTTGTAACCATATTATTAGATAACGTTACTGAGGACGTCATGTTGATTTATAATAAAAATTGCTGTTAGCGTTGACAGATCCATTGAAAAATTTTCAATCATCTAAAATGAGCTTTGAAAATTTCTGAAATACTCGCCGGTCGTTAAAGTGTTAATATTAATCAATTGTGTCATTGAAATGCATAGATGATACTAGAATTACATTCTTTGTATATACAACAAAAGGGTAACTATTCCCAAGAAGATGTCGGTCAGGGGTGTTCATAATACCCTACCGAACCGCTTAAAGGTTAAAATTACACTCTTGGAAGAAAGTAGGGAATCACAAAAATCTTCCGAAAATTTTTGTCACATTCCATTGATTATATCTCCGGAGAAAATTAAAATACATATATGCTACCATTTTGTAGCATAAACATTGTGGTTTATGAATTAAACACTTGACGTGCTTTGTTTCATCGAGTATGCAGTTTGTTTTAACACTAGAATTACCGAACAATAAATCCAACGATATACATTTTATTGCAATTTTTATTGTAACATGTGATTCATTAACGAAGTACATCGGAAAAATTACTAATGAAAACATTTGTATAACTTCAGTAATTGCAAAAGAGATAAGTAGGGACCAGTCAAACCAGTTTCGACTGGTTTGATCGTTCTAGTGTTAAATGATGAGCACAAAGCAATTTAAAAAAATGTTCATCAACTTTAACGGCATGAACGGGCCAAAAAAAATATTTTAGTAAGAAACTTAGTAAAGTTTCATTTCTCTCTAATTTATTTCTTCTTGTTTTGCCGTGCAACTTGTATTGACCGAATACTTAGCGAATAATTAGCAATGTACAATGTAATGTAATGCATCTACCGATCCTCAAAGGTCAAAGATAGCGTACGTATAATTTTGTCCAGGAATGTAGAAGCTGAGACGCGTGGGCAGAGGAGCTTTATCTGAGACAGACCTCTTCGCGATCGTCGCGATCGTCGTCGAAACGAAACGAAGCAAAAATGGCTTCGCATCGAGCAAATGGTTTCCTGATAAGGCAGATTTATGGAGTGTCCCCGTAAAATATGCGTTTTAAACAGTCCGCGTATACGAGACGCGAACGGACGGAGGTTGGAACAAGGTTGACTTCGACCCTCCTGTAAACAGTGCAGCGACCACCAAATTTACGCCCCGCGGTAAAAGAACGATCTTCGCAAGTCGGCAAGTCGACCGGCAACCGTTAAAGGACGGGGGGCGACAGAATTAATTTCGAACGTCGTCGAGAGTATAAACACGAAGGGGTCGAGGGACTATCTATCGCCTCCGGGCGCCGAGGACCTGTCGCTACGCCCCTGTTTCACTCTCCACGGATTACGAGTGTTTTCTTAAGGCAGTGGTCCTCTCCGGGTGGCAATTTGTATTCGAGATAAACCGGTATTGATGCCGCCGATATTTCTCAGTCTTATAAAATAGATGCTCCTGCCCCTGGAGAGGAAGGGGTGGGAGAGAGGAAACCACCCCCACGAAGAAGAGTCGCTGAGGAAGCGACCACGAAGAAAAAGTGGTCTGTTCCCACGAACCACGACTGGCTACCGGTGACCCCTGTTACGTGACCCCGACAAATGACAATTTATGCTGAAAAGTTTAAGGGCGACGCGACGCGCGTGAAATCATTCGCATGAGACCTGCAGGGGTGTAGAAAATGATACACTGGGAACGTGTTTATTGCCAACTGCCGTAGAAGAATTTTTAACAAGTTAGCAACCGTCATTCGGAAGACTCAAAGAGCGTTGAACAATTTATGTAGAACAAGGTGTGAAATGTGAAATCAGAATTTGCCCATTCGTACGACTAGCTGTCAATGTAGTTACCGTCAAACCGTGTCATTGACGTCAGATGCGATTTAAAACAGGGGATGGATTAAAAGAATCTGAGGTCTTCGATGCGTTGGTCTCAACCGTTCCTTGTAACCGACACAAACAATTTTTGTTTTGCATAAAATTTTCTATTTAATGACGACTACACTGCGGACCTTTACACATTTTTCAAATAACGTGTTACTTTCGAAGCGATTAATCGATTTCCTCTTCTGAACCTAGATGTGACTTTTAAAAGTTGGAAAATTAGAAATTATTCGAAAACTAATTTAAACGTCACAGAAGTATATTTGATAAATATTTACATTATATAATTATACTTTACGATTCAAAGCATATCATTGCACAATGCATACTGCACAATGCAGGTTGATAGAATATTAAATCGCGAAATGTGAAACACGTATTGTACCTACTGGACAATTGTTGCATTCAGATTTGTGCATGGAAATACTGAATACGATTCAGAAAAACTAGAAATGTTTAAATTGCTTCCAATCGACATGTATGTTAATACGGAAATAATAATTATGCAATTAACGTTGAACTGTTCCATTGGGTTTGCTATCACTAAATATTATTATTGCGAGCCAAATACATATTCGAAATTAATTATGCTTCTCCAGAGAAGGTTATTGCCATAGAATAATATCCAGCGAGTTCCCAATTATCAGAAGATTCGAGTCTTTATTATTGATTTTATTTATGTAATTATGTATCAACGTGTTTAATAACGTGTGTCCTAATGTTGTGTATACAATTGACGCGAATAATATACAAAATTTTCATGAACGTTTCTTTAACAGCAGCAAGTATATCAGATTAGAAAAATGAAGGTATTTTCCATTTTCGAAACTGTGAAAGAAATAAGTGTACAAAACGGCGTTACAAGTTTCGAAATGTAATGCAACCTTCAGTTTTACCACTAAAAATTATTATACCTGCCGAACACGCTTGCAATTTCATAGCATCCAATAACATCAATCTATTAAGAATTGACATCAAATCCAGAATTAAAGGATGTTATCCTAAATAACGCGAGATTTATATTTAAGGTCCGGATCTACAGGTAAGCTAAACTAATGTAAGCTAAGCTATGTTATGTTAAGCTTACAAATGTTTGGTATAGTAGCGTAGCCGTTTCCACTAAAAACTGAACACATGTAAATTTAGGATATCATAGCTCGATATTCCTGAAACTATGTTTCCCGGAATTGCGACTCGGTATTCTGCAAAAAATTAACAAAATTATGCAAGTATTATATAATGCTACATAAATCTAATTCAATGGTGTAGTGACATTTCAAATAAATACATAAACTGCCATTCAACGATTTTTTGGATAAATCTAACAGAACATCAACGCCACAATACTTTACATTATAAAATATTACTTTTTGTACAATATTCATTGGTTCACAATTTCGAGTCTCCATTCACAATGGCTTCTAAAAATGGCTTCTAAATATTTGGCAATATTTGGCAATCTTTGAAGTCGTGCCCCGACCAAACTATTAGAGCTATCGACATGATTCCAACGAGACAATCTTTCTCAAACCTTCTTCTTTAAGACGAGGCCTCATTTTCTAGGCTAGCGTTTCAGGGGACTTCAGGATGCTTCATTTTATCAACCCCATTTTCGCGATTTCGAAAGCTTCGAAATTTTCAAAATCGTACCACGGCCGCAATTTCATTCCGATCGAGCTGAAATTTGGTATACACGCTGCCTACGCGTGTAGTTACTTGTAGCAAGCGTGAGAAACTAATCGGAGAAACTAAATTTTTTTACCGTTTCAGGAGTTGGGGTCGTGAAGGGAGTTGCCCGATTCCACCGATCTCAGCATTTTTCGTAATTAGATTCCGATCGACCTGAAAATTGGCATACACTCTGTCTATTGGTCTGGAAACGTGTAACCAAAATTACAAAAGAATCGGCGATCCAAAATTTTTTTCGAATTTTTTCCAATTTTTCGACAGGTAGGGGGTCGTCCCTTCACCAGTTGGCGATATTTGGCAATCTTTGAAGTCGTGCCCCGACCAAACTATTAGAGCTATCGATAGTTAGTTAGTCGAGTTGTAGTTAGATAGTCGAGCTGTGACTGTATAATTGTCACAGATGATACTTGACAATGAAATTTAAAAATCCAATAAAATTAAGAATAGCATGTTTCTTATTTAAAAGAAAACGTCTTATAATTCATTTTTACAACCCTATAGGTTTGGCGTTAACAATCCATTTGCGTTATACTTCCACCTGGCGCACGAATTTTTTCAACCATCCAAACCTCGATTTTGAAAAATTTCCAAGGTCCCCAGTTCGCTAGAGAAAGTGTCAGCACTCGGCCACCGAATTCCATTATCAGACTCCCCGTCAGAAGAAAAAACACCCTATTACCCAAAGGAGGCGAGTCCCGTCGATAACGCGCCCCCCTAATCTGACCCCAGAGATTAACGCGATCTCGTTTTAACAGTAGCGTATCTCCGCGCGATAATTCTTATTTTTCCGTGCAGTTTGTCACCGGTGGCATCCGTTGCTAGCCGTAAAGGGGCCACATCGGAAACGGCTGAGCTGTAAATACCTTGGTAGCATCCTCGTAAGTCGTAATAAACTTAGAGAGAGGGAGGGCAGATGGGGGTCCGGCAACGTGTTCCCCGTGTAAGGCAGCCGAATTCCCATCGGGAAACAATACGCGGAATGTTACGTGTGCGGTTTTGTCTCGAAGGGCGAAGGGTCGCACACCGGGAGGTTGCTCTTCTCCTAAGTTAGCGCGATAGCTCCTTATTGGTCTGGGCGGAACGACCTCGAGCAAGATCAGCTAGGTTTTCTATCGCACCCCCGAGCAAGGATATTGGATTACAGTGATTTTCAATTATGAGGAGGCTCGTAGATGCGGGCGAAACGAACGTCGGATCACGCGCAAAACCAGCCAGCGAGTTTAATCGGGATAGTCTTGAGCGTGCACTTTACCCCGGTGTTTCGGCAAGGACTGTGGGAATGACTTCACGGCACTGTCGGCCAGTTGCGTGTTTTTCAGCTGTTAGTTTCCAGCATCAGACTATTTCATTTTTTTTATTTAGCATTTGGAGTCTCGCGCGAGATTCATTTATCTCGAGAGGAGAGGCTGTAAGGCTTTGCCTTAAGCGATAAATGCAAGGGAAAATTTTATCGTCTTTTGTTATGTTAATTTTCAAAGCTTAACAGATGGCGTCACATGTTGCAACTACCGTCAGTTTTGAGGGTATGGAGTTTACTGAATACAGGCTAGTTTTTTTTGTATTTAGCATTTGGAGTCTCGCACGAGATTCATTTATCTCAAAAGGAGAAGCTATAAGGCTTCGTCTTAAGCGATAAATGCAAGTGAAAGTTTTATCGTCTTTTGTTATGTTAATTTTTGTAGCGGTACGCGATTCGCATCGCAAGATGTTAGAGGGTTTCCTATTAAGAGGATTAAGGTATATTAGTTAAGGTACATTCTAATATATGTATTCTTCATTACTAAAGTTAAATATCTTCATTAAATGATATACATACGAATATAATTTTTTCGACTTTTCAGCGTGATTACTACACTATGACTAATTCAATTAAATACAGTAAAAAAATAGAGACAAAGATCTATCTACAGCATTTTCTATTGTACATTTATAATTTAAACAATTCCTTCAAATAATTACTCTGTAAGTATTTACTTTGCGAAGATATAACGAATACAAACATGCAGGCATGTGAGAAATGCAGCGATTTTGGATGCCCATTTTTTCCTAAATGAACTATAAAACACGGAGTTGGAAAGAGTCGGAACAGGTTTCTCTTGTATCTTAATCATAAAACTTCGTAGAACACAATGGCACTAAAATGAACACCGGAACTCACCCATAGCTATAACAAAATCGTTAACAAAGTTTTGAAATCATAAATAAAACTACTAAGTCGTTGGTTATCTTAAAATATTAACAACTACAACAATATATATGGTACACAAGTAAATTTTGCTTCAGAGTATACCATAACCTAGCTAAAACTACTTTTATATAACAAAAATTTATTTAATTTATGTAAATAGGATAAGAATTACTAATAAGTGAATTCGTTGAGAAAGGAAGCGTGTCACTAGATTTTTAAACTTCCGACAAATCACAGTGCTCTATGAATGCATAAATGAGAAAACGAATATTGACAGATTGTTCTTCAGACATTCAACTAACTCAAGAAATAAAAATTTTTAAAATTCACTAATGACCCACTGTGCACCGCTCCGATAATGCACACATAGCGAGTGGTCACAGTCCTCTTTTGTATGAAGATTTTCCTGCCGGACATAATCGACGATCGTACACACAAGTGATCAGATGGATGTCGGATACATCCGGCGCTCGTATCGAAAGGGTTAAAGTTTTCATTGACGTTGACGCTCGGCTGCGGCCCGGAACGAAATTTCCACGTCGAGAGAGACAGTAGGTAACGCGTCGCTAACACTATCTCCCCTTTCTTTTATTTCTCCGATCCAGCCCGCGGTAATTTGACCGTTCTTATTCGACTGGGTGCATGTAATCGAAATGTAAGGAGCTCGGAGAGGGTTGATAAATTCATCGGAACGACATGAAATTTCCGCGAGCACGGGATCCAATATCGGACGAGTAACTGATAAAGGGAAGTCTCAGTCGGGAGGATAAGGTGTGCGAAAAACTCTCCCGATGAGGAGCTTCCCTTGTTCGCAAAGCCCTCGAGGTTTCGCGGTTGATCGTAGGGTGGCAGCACTCTTCAATCCTGCAACCCCTGCGCAGTGGTTTTCAGCCCGGGGGTTGAAAGCTCGGCGGGGATCGTCGGTAGAATCGCGTTTCCGTTTAATAATCCGTTATTACCGAGCCCATCTATTAAATAATAAACAATCGATTACATCGGGTATGCGCATTGTTTCCCGTGTTTTCATTACAGGATCGGCAAATCCCGTTTTCAATTCAAGCCAGCCCTACATGAAACGAGACTACGCTCCGGACACTGATTAATCGCGCGGATTAAAACGGACGGCCGTCAGATTTGTTCAATGACAGTTATAGGCGCGTAACGAAGATATTTCATTATTACAGGCATCGGCCGCCATTACCCGCTGACTCGTCCACTTCGAAATTCCGTGTGACGCTAACAATAAGCGATATTGCCGGGTCGGGAAAGAGGGTCAACGATCGACGCCACCGTTCACGTATCGTTGTTGCACACGAGTGACAGATTAAAATCGTCAAGTGGTGAGTACACGTCTGAAAAAGGAAAAATAAAAAAAAAAAGGTTGAAGATGTCCTGCACGCCCCAGGATGATACTCGAGACGACTGCGCGTTCAGGGGCGACGTACCGTCTCGCCCCCATCGGAATAGAAATATCCTGCGAGCGTTGTAAACATTCAATTTATCCGGTGTCCTGTTTCAACGGAGTTTTAAGATAGGCCGAAACGCAACGCTGACATCACTTTATTTTCGCGTAAAACGATCCGCCATTCTTGTTACCCGATCGCGACTCCCCCTCGGTCGACGACAAGACTCTATTTGCCGGTTAATAAATAGTCTTTATGGGCTTAGAGTTCTTCGAAGGAAACTCGTTCTTTAGCTATTAGGCTCTGGGATGATGGAGACGTTGGGTTAGAGAGGTGCAAATGTTTGTTCAAAGTTGACATTGCTGAGACTTTGACTGCGGCGAACAGTAGTTCTTGACCGTAGACATTTTGTTTTGCAATTTCGAATAGCAGTTATTATTGCTTGATCAAATTATTTGTAATTGAACATTACGTAGCTGCTTTTAAATTAATTTTAGAACAGTACTGTTCTATAAATAGTTTCTTTATAAGTTTAGAATTCTTCGAAGGGAACTCGTTCTTTACCTATTAGGCTCTGGAATGATGGAGACGTTGGGTTAGAGAGGTGCAAGTGTTTGTTCAAAGTTGACATTGCTGAGAATTTGACTGCAGCGGACGGTAGTTTTTGACCGTAGACAATTTGTTTTGCAATTTCGAGTAGCAGTTGTCATAGGTCGATCAAATCATTTGTAATTAAACATTTCGTAACTGTCTTTACACTAACTTTAGGACGTTGCCGATAGTTTCATAGTGGTCATAGAGGTACTCGAATATATATATTAATTTTTTGTTAATGTATTTTCTATTGTTGATCATTTTATTAAATCTAATAATTTTATTAAAGCTAATACGAACTACTAGGAAATCCAAATTTAGATGATTAATTAGTAATTATAGGCCATGTTAAATTATTGCTGTAATGAAACGCTGTGCTGAATAAAATTTTATTTCGCGTATAACGTACTCAAAACGTTTATAGCGAATCTTAGCGAAGACGATACCACAAAGTAAAATATGTAAAATAATATATATATATAGATTTAATCTTTTGAAGACGAATGTCGTATCAAAGTTGAGAAAATTTAATTTAATTACTATATTGACGTGAGATCAGTATATATTTTTATTTTCACGCAGAACTTAAACCCTTTGTACAAGATTTAGCTTTCTGCAGCAAATATTTTCAATTTATTCAAAAATCCTCATCCACAAAGGGTTAGTATCCTCTTTCGTGTATTTGGCAAAGGAATATGTAACTTTCTGTTATGTAGGAATTACGATGCCATTTTTCTGGTACGCGTAATTGTGAATATATTTATGTGTTTCATACTGTGAACAAGAAAAAATGCTATATCCAATTGCTGTTTGCATTAATCCAATTAGCGTTAGTTAGCAGTGAAACAAGCTATATGAAATTTATATCCTCATTCATTTAGTCTTCGTACTCATTTCAATCAACCACTGAATGCATTGTAGTGATAAAACTAAAGGATATGGAATTTTCAATATGTCCTTAATAATGGAAACAAATGTCGCGACAGAAAGTCACAAATTTGTCACAGCTACCATTTATTTTACTTCGCTGCCACCATTTGTTTCAATAACAGTTTTCATGCGTACAACCTATTATTCAATGCAACACGTTCTTTATGTAAGATATGAATTCCATGGATTTAAATATGCAACAAAGAAATTCCGTTAACTTTCTGAACGTTATTAAAAGAAAATTTTCAGGATGTTCAGAGAAGAAACGAGAAAATAACAATTTCTTATTTGCACAGAAATGTCTAGAATAAAAGTTTCAGTAAAGCTCATACATTTTGTAATGCAGAATAGAATGGGAAAGAATCAATGAACCAAAAAAATACAGAATGGAACGAAAAACGCAGTAGTTACAAAATTATAATATTTCCATCACTATTATAAAGTTGTAAGTTTTATTCTGTCACTGTTGTTACGGTGTAACAACATAAACATTCATAGGAAGAGCGAAACAGTCAATTTAGTTCGAAAGCATCGATAGTTTCTTCAGTAGCAGTCTAAGAAACTCGAAAACAGTACTTTAAGAAAACATGTAGTCGAAATGACCATCAGGTGAAAAAATCATACCTGGTTATGCACACGGTCTGCCAAAGTTCGCGCGAATTTGGGGGAAAAGCCTGGATTCAGGACTCAATTTTGTTACCAAACTTCTATATAAAGTGAGACATACAAAGTACCAAAACGTCGACAAACAAACACCATAACGAAACAGTTATTCAAACATTAATATTAAAAGTTATTATATTCAACAACCTTGATCGATTCATTTAATCGAGATTAACACCTAAGCATTTCTCAATTAACCCTTTGCCATATTATGACGAGTCAGACTCATATCGAAGATTTTTTATAAAGTCTAACAAATACAAATATTGTCTTTCCTTTTAGACGACATCAAATGTTAATTTAGAATCAATATTTAAGCAGTGAAGTGGATGTAACAGTATAGAAGATATATATTGTTTTCTTTTTTGTAAGATTTTTAACGATGAAGTAGCTACAATAATTTTAGTTGCAAAGAAAGTGGTATGACAGGGAGTTAACTTGCTCCAGACGATGTCATACTTTGCAGACTCTCGTCGAAAATTTTAGATAAAGTCTAACAACTATAAATATTATGCCTTTCTTTTTAGACGAAATAAAATATCGTTCATTTGTAATCAATATTTAAGAATTGAAGTAGATGTAGCAGTATAAAAGGAATAAATTGTCTTTCCTCTTCTGCAACATTTTTAATGATGATGATGCTATAATAACTTTAGTTACAAAGAAAACGGTCTGGTAAGGGATTAGTTGCCCCAGAGGATCTCATACTTTGCAGACTCGTGTTGAAGATTTTAGATAAAGTCTAACAACTATAAATATTATGCCTTTCTTTTTAGACGAAATAAAATGTTGTTCATTTGTAATCAATATTTAAGAATTGAAGTAGATGCAGCATTATAAAAGATACAAATTGTCTTTTCTTATTTATAACGTTTTTAGAGACGAAGATGCTATAATAACTTTAGTTACAAAGAAAACAGTCTGGTAAGGGGTTAAGTTGCCCCAAAGGATCTCATACTTTGCAGACTCTTATCGAAGATTTTAGATAAAGTCTAACAACTATAAATATTACGCCTTTCCTGTTAGACAAAATAAAATATTAATTCGTAATCAATATTTAAGCATCGAAGTAAATGTAACAGTATAAAAGATACAAATTGTCTTTCCTCTTTTGTAACATTTTTAACGATGAAGATGCTATAATAACTTTAGTCACAAAGAAAACAGTCTGGCAAGGGGTTAAGTCACCCCAGAGTATCTGATACTTTGCTCGCGTCGAAACAGCAGTAAAAACCCCGACGGGAGTAACGGAGTTTATCGGAAGATCATGTGTTTCGTCATCGACAAAACGTCTGCGTGTTAACAGGAGCCTCGTTTCGCGAGTCTCGAGGCACTGTACGGGTCTCGACGAAGACGTTGTACCATTAAACGGTAATGTTACTCCGTGCCGCAGCGTTTCCGTGTCAACGTTTTCGTTGAATTACATCGAGTTGGCGGTGGTCGGTTGCGGTGGGTTGTTGCTCCGTTGCGTTAAGAAGCCACCGTGACGCCTCTTGCAACACGGTGGCCGATCATTACGGCGCGGGGCGATCATTATTATAACCGGTATGAAAATGATCGGAATCATTATCGCTGTTAGCCGCCACGAGACACCGGCGGTGCGACGTTGTAACCGGCCACGGCGTTCTCCTCTGGTCCTCCTTGTCAAATTTGTGGCCGGGCCGAAGGGCCGAGGTAAGTGCAATTATGCTAATCAAATCAAGGTGGGCAAGATGCTCGAAGAGCCACGGCGGACATGGGAAGGTAATGAGAGGTTACATCGCTGAGGGGTCGGAGTGCCGGTATTAGTTGAGGTGAACCTCAAGGTTCCTTCCGCAGGGGAGAAGGAGGAGAAAGCGAGGCGAGCGGCCCGGCGCGAGTAGAAATGGTCAGGTTTCTTGATCCCTGATTCTAGGGCCGGCATAGAAGATAAAAGGCAACGCCCTACCTCGTTCCCGAGACCCGAAGAACTCTAATTTGAACGTAGATCCGCCATTATCTCGCCGCGCGAACTCCTGTTACGCTTAGCAGGCTTCTCCTCTCTCAGGATTTCGATTCCTCTCTCTTCTCTCTCTCTCTCACTCTCTCGCTCTCTCGCTCTCTCGCTCTCTCGCTCTCTCGCTCTCTTGTTCTTTTTTCCACCGAGAAACCATCGAGGGAACTCGTGTTCGTCGATTCGTAACTTTGTAGGGGGATTGGTCGAAAATTGCAGAATGAGTTATGGATGATCCTCGGGAGGCGCACCTGGTTCCTTTGAATAGATGGTCCGGACTGTTAGGGCGCCGATAAATAGGTCAGGCCATCAAGAGTTTCCTTTTGGGATATAAATTAAAATTTCATGTCGAATACCCGCATCGAAAAGAACTGTGTAATCACGCAGGTGGAACGACTAGGTTGGATGCTGAGGATGATAAGGAACGTTTTGTTTGGCGAACATTGCTCTGGTAGGAGTGATAATAGCCAAACTGTGGATCTTTATGAAAAATAATAATTATCTGTATTTCGGGACAGCGAACTGGGTGGCGTAATTGCAATTAATAAATCACGTGTAATATATTTTAACACGTCGACTGTCAAACGAGTTTTATGAGTTTCATACGAATTTCATTTATTCTATTCGTGAGAGGGATTCGCGTTATTTGTAACGATTGTTATTTATCTGACGACGAAGTTCTCAGCTTATACTACAATCTAGTTAGTTTTTATTTTACCCCTTTGCACTCAGGTGACTCTCAGGCATCATTGAAAATAGCTGCAGCACCGTTTAAAATCATATTTACATCGCTATGGTTGCGTCAAAAATATTCGTAAAAATTGAATCGTTGCAAGGACGAGTAATAGTAGACAAATTTCGTACGCATAATATGAAATATATCGTGTAGAATGAAAATATTCTAAATCCGAAAAAATGTCTTAGGGTTGGAGTTAAAACAGCTTAGAGTGCAAAGTGTTAAATCGACAAGCTTCGAAAATACGTAAAATACGAAATAATATTTTACAAATTGTGTTTAAGCGTAATCAGGCATTTTCGCTTCTTAAAATATTTTTCAAATAATACTCTAAAATGGTAAAAGGAAACTTACCGGAAAAAGCGTGCCATGAAATTGAAAGTAGCGATGACGAATTTAATTTTAACTATTTGAACGCTGACTTTGATATAGAAAGTATAACGGTAGTTTAAAAAATATTTATATTTGTGATTCTGATAGTGATATAGCTCTAGTGAAGTGGAAGAACATGACGAAAATGAGAGTAGTGGTATAAATGATTTTGACTACGGCTTTGAAAGATACCACACGCTGGAGAACTAGAAAATATAAGGTTCATATAAAATTAAAATACATTATTGCCTTAATATGCTTGATCGATTAATGAGTTTAATTTCAATTATTATTTGTACCAAATAGTTAAAGTCCACAGAAAACAAGAAGGATCAAAGAACACTTTCAAGATTCACATTACAACATTTGCACTTAAATTTTGCTGAATAAATCTCTTTAATTTTTAACCCTTTGCACTCGAAGCTATTTTAACTCCAACCACAAAACATTTTCACAACCACAGAATATTTTCATTCTACACGATATATTTCATCTTATGCATACGAAATTTGTTTACCATTACTTGTCCTTTAAAACAATCTTTACATCACTATGCTTATGTTAAAGATATTCGTAAAAATTGAATCATTGCAAGAACGAGTAATAGTAGACAAATTTCGTATGCATAAGATAAAATATATCGTGTAAGATGAAAATATTCAAGATCCGAAAAAATGTCTTAGGGTTGGAGTTAAAACAGCTTCGAGTGCAAAGGGTTAATAGATTCATATACAATGCCATTAGCTTTAAGGCAATCATTTTTTAGTAATTCCATAGCGTCTGCTGGGATACTATTGAAACAACAACGATAATGGTAACAATAATGTATGAACAGGTGAACATGTGCCACTGGATATATCCATTATCTGTTAATCCATGTCCAGTGGTTCACGAAAGTATTTGAACGCCCCTTTAATAGAAACAATTTTTTAAAAAATAAGCCAAACGACTTGACTTTTTTTTAGCAATTAGAAGCATTGATTTATGAAGTAACGTGCAAACAGAATTTTGAAAAATTGCGAAAAACGTCACTTTTCACGTCAAACCTCAAAACGTCAATATTTCTGTAAGTCGGTTGGTGCAAGGTAACGTTCGAGAAAACTTTTGAAATAATCGCCAAAAACTTAGCGGATGTAACGGCAATTCTTTTTTAAAAATAATAAACTAGTGTTTAGTTTCTTCAGTATTTAATGGTTCTAACGAACTCGCAGTGTAAAAGGACGTCAATGTGCTCGTGGAAATCGTATTCCTGTGTTTAATAAAAATTCTGCGAGCTAATGGGTAAAATGATGATCGCATATACCGTAACGAGGAATATTCGCTCGCATATCTCCCAGCAATCTTTTTATATTTTTCATATGCATGTCACTTTCAGGCTCAACGATAATTGTGAAATAATTCGCAGTGTTGTGTATATATTTCGGAGAATTTCCTGAAACATATTGTCTTACGAATTGAGAGAGTATTTTAATTTACCCGTTCAATGAAGATTCCGTTCATGATAAAAATTATAGGAATTTGTAGACAGAACAACAGAAACGCGTAGCAAGAGAGAATAATTTCAATTTTTAACATCAGCGACTGTTTTATCTTTCACGGTTGACACTTGAATTTGCTTAAAGGTGGAGCGAAACAAAAGAACTATTTTAACTGTTCATACGCTCGGATATTGTTCGCAAACCGGTAAACGTACGAGTAAAATTTTAATTCGAGCATGTTTATTCAAATATTCGCACTATCCGGCAAGTGAAAAAAAGAAAAACGAAAATTCCGCGCGGCGACGGCCCCAAAGCAGAAATTCGAGGCTCTCGAGTAACTTCGCCGAGTGAAAGTCAGCGCCAACTTTGATCGAAGAAATTACCATATTTGTCCATAACTCGAAACCTTTTTGTCCCTTTGCTCCAGTTTTTAATCGAATTTGAAACGCCCTCGAAATTCCCATTGTTGCTCAAACAAATTGTACCGCGGGGAAGCGGAGAAAAACCGCCGAGCCAGCGCCGGCACAACTTGCTGTTCCGTTAGAAACGAGATTAAACAGTCGGAAGTGTGAAAAGCCCCGCGCTTCTCTGTGCCTTTTATTCCGAGCGTTCTTTGGACCTTTCTTGCCCCCACTTCCTCCCCTTCGCACAGGTTAGCGCGCAAGCTTACACCGACGCTTTTCGATCTAGCCGGGGAAAGGCGATGGCATAATTTATGCAAAGGCCGAGGTTAATTTGATTCTGAATTCAGACGAAAATAATCTGCCTGGATCCGGCCGAGCCACCGGATGAATTTTACCTTTTCGAATCAGAAAGGTAGACGGGGGTGGCGACCGGCAGAGAGGTAGATGACGGTACGGGGGGTTCGACCGGTCAGAAAGCCGGAGGCATGCGCAATGAGCTTTTCTCCGTCGGCGGAGCCAACGAAATTAATATTTAATTTTCTATCCCTCATCCGCCGCGGAAGTTCCTACGGCCCTCTTGGCTTATACGCCACCGTGCTCGTGGTTTTATTGCCCTGGTGGCCGAGCGTACACGGTGCTCCATTGTTTTGTGGCTGTATTATATTGCCACTCGAAACACGGTACTTTCTTCTTTGCCCTCTCCTCCCTCTCTCGACCCCTTGATTGCGCCAACGAGCCACGTACGGCCGAGTGGTGGCACACGGCCGCTGGCGACGAGCCGGACGTGCCAGCACGGCGAATTAACGGCCCAGGAACCAATAATCCAACGGCGACCGCGTTTTTCTACCAAGATACGCGATACACAAGCTTTAACAGCAATTATGATCCGATTCAGTCGATCCTATAATTTCATCGAACACTTCAACGATCGACGATTATTTCACAACTTTTCAACGCTCATGTAACGTACCGCTCCTCGCGGTCGCGTATTCGAATGGAGCTGTAAGTTCCTGTTGGCGAGATTGCGTTTGTTGCGACGGCAACACCGAAGGTTGTCCGTGTCTTACCGTGTCTTCGGAAATTTGTAACGCATAAACGAAAAGCAGACAAGGAAGCACGAAATTCAACACGCAAACCAGAATCGAAGACACGAAAACCAGACAACCCTGCAATAAATCACGGTAATCCCTCATTGACCATTTCCCACTCCTACAGGTACGCTCCTTCAGGCACACGCCTTCAAACACACTGCTTCCATTATTTCTACAACCAATTAAAAAACGCTGCATTCCTCCGCCTCAAACTATCCTCAACCGATCATGACAAAACCGAGGTGACGACGGACAGAACGCAACAAGACTCATCAGACAATTTAGAAATCGTAAAGCAGGCTATACAGAAAACGCGAACGCGACTATCCAGAAATCGCAAAGAGACCATCTAAAAATCGCGAAGAAGACAATCGCGAATTCGCAAACAGACTAATACAGACACCGCGAACAGAACAGAACTCGAAACATAGAAATTGCGAACAGTCAGAAGTGAAAATAAAGAAAATCACAACCACTATAATCCTGTAGTTATTACGCGACCCAAGGTGCTCGGCGACAATCCTTGTACTCTGAGAAGAAGGTATCACAGAAGTGACATCTTCGCATACAACAATAACTTATACATTAATATATTATTCAATAAGAGAAGTTTGTTTAAAAAGTTTTCGTGGAAACATTCTTATAATTGCAATAACTTTCAAATAAGAATTCAGTAACGAGTCATTTTGACTCGTCTCGTCGTTCTAGTGTTTAGATGAAAACTAACGGAGACTTATTTGTACACGCAATGTTATAATAAAACTAGCAGAAAGTCTCAATTTTATGATTTTCATGAAGCAACATGTGTCGGTCGCTTTTCGTGATTCTTCCAGTCATTACTGTACCGATCGTTGATGTATAGAAGTCTTGCAGCGATCGTTAGAGACCCCAGTGTAACGGCGAAGGGTTAAGTTCTAGTACGGCGATCGAATCACATAAGAGTGAAGCGTGTCGAACACGATCGCGCCCGCAAGTAGCTCGCGCGACTCATTCGATCGCGGGAACATTATCGTTCGCACACGTCGGATTCGCATTCGACGATTATGACGTAAATACGTCGCGTAGGTGGAATACACCAGATTTGAGAAGGGGTTGCAGTATGAAAAAAAAACGCGAACAGGTCAGCGAATGTTTCCTGTACACAGCACGCGACGCCAGGCAATGAGAGGTTGGTGTGCTGGGATGGTGGGACAACTGTCGACGACGGAAATGCAAAAGTTCGATTTATGCTCCCGTACATTGGCGTGTGCGTCTGTACACACGTGTACACGCATACGCAGGCATGCATATATGTCCTTATACTATACATAGTATACTATATGTACGTGTGTGTGTACATACAATGTGGAACATTTAGAACGGGCCACCTAAATAACTCGCTTGCTTCTACAAATTCTTCAGATCAAATTTATTTGCTACTCATGAGTCCATAATCAGATGTTGCTACTTTTTCTAGACGCGTATGCATCGAGGAGATACGAAGGTGATCGTCATTTTTTCTTTTTAACCAACCTAGATTACCAACCCCATTATCAAGGGCTGTCTCAATGTCCATAGTGAGTCAGCTGTTTTCAAGGCAAATTCTTTAGCTTAGGAGTATCCACGTTATTTCGCGATACGCGATGCTCCACGCGATTTTGCCAGGATAGTTATTCGTGCCCCTTCTCCTTCCTATATCTAGCTCCTAATATATATAAATAATATAATAATAAATATAAATAATATATAAATAATATATAAATACACAAATTCGAAACAAAATCATTAACCCCATGCCATATTATAACGAGTCAGACTCGTGACGAAGATTTTAAGCAAATTCTAACAAATCTAAATATTGTGTCTTTCTTTTTCGACGAAATTAAGTTTTATTCTCTTTTAATAATTATTTAAGCATTGAAGTACACGTAGTAACATAACAGATATAAATTGTCTGTTCTGTAACATTTTTAACGATGAATATGTTACAATAACTTTTGTCGCAAAGAAGGGCAAGGGGTTAAGCATACAAATTTTGTAGAGAACTAAATCTTCCTGCGGTCGAAACATCTTGAATTCTCTCTACGCGCAGTGTTGTAATAACCCCTAAATTGTTGTTGTGAACCGTGTAGAAGAACAGTGGCGTAATAAAACACTTTAAATACAAAACAGTTTCCGAGTTAATCCTTCCGGTATCCAACATTAACACTAAACTTACCGAGAATTAAAATTGACTAGTGTACATTGTCTTATAAATGTGATAAGATATAATTTATTTAGAATTCCTGCGATTTTCATTACAATATTGAATAAATCGATATAATAAAGGATGTACGATTTCGTGTGGAACGAACCACTGCGTTCAATTTTTCAAATATTATTTGAGAATAATCAATTTTGTGTTATCCGGCAACGGTTTCAGCGGTACAAAAATAATTATTCTGAAATAAAAATTTCGTTCGTTTTGATTGTTTGCCATTTTTATTACGAAGTATAATTAAAAAAAGAGATTTATAGAAAGTTCTTATAAAGATGATTTTACAACCTCAATAATTGTAAAATAGATGTACTGAAAAGGATCATTTGACCCGCTGTGGTAGATTCAGTGTTAGCCCTTTGAGGCATGGAATCATAGAAAACAAAAAGGTCCATGTTGTTTCTTTGGTTGACTTGGTTGAAAATACGTATATAATATGCATATTGTCTTATAAAAATTACAAGATTTAATATATTTGGATTTTTTCCGATTTATAATACAGTTAATATATAATATCGTATTATAATATAGGAATGAATGAAGAAGTCTATTGAAGTCTATAATAGTGAAATAAAAAATCTAAAAAGGGTCATTTGACCCACTGTGGTATATTTATTTGCATCTATTACAGAGCGAGCTCTTCTTATCAAGTTTTAAAATGTTTATCGTGTTATGCAGCAGCAAACAATTTTAGATCCATTGCGTGTTTTGTTTTTCGTATTTTTAGCGTTTTGAAACATTCTTATAAAGTTTGCTCAGACAAAACACGAAGGTCTATTACGATCAGGACATCTTCTCACGTAATTCTATGACGTTCATCGTAGATGACAAGCATTTCCACTTTTCTTACTATCGTGCAACGCATTTCGGAAAATTTAACACAGATCGACTATTATGCAATCGTATTTCAATTCTTAGTCAAACTAGTAATAACATTTATGGACGCAGATAAGAGTACATGTGTATGAACGTTTAGTTATGTTCTGTGATTCGTATCAGTAATTGTAGAAGCGGTACGTCAACAAGCAGAGAAGATGCAAAAGCATTCGCTGACTGTTATAAAATAAATTGTCTTATAACACTCAGCGAATGCTATTATGGTTGACCTTTAGTGACCTCGGATGACCTCAATAATAGGTTGTTGCATTTGTCTTGGGACATTCTATCAGAATGTAAATAAATAATCGTATCCTTCCATTTAAGGAAGCTACGATGAACTTCGTATCTCCTTGACGTTTCCGTTTATAAACAAATTAGTAACATGGGATTAACCCCTTGTCCTACAAGGCCGTGTCGGACTCGTGATATATGGTAGATTCTGAACAAGGTCTACTACATATGTACGTTATTAATTTCCCTTAAGTATACAATTAATTATACGTTGAATAACAATTTCCTTAATAATACAATACCTGTCAATTTTCAGTTTTCTTTTAACAAATGATGAAGTACAAACAAATTCTAATCAGTGCAACCATAAATGAATCGTAAGGCAAAGTGTTAAGGGCTTCGCGACATCGAATAAGTCTGGGCTGATGCATTTTCTTCTGTCTTCAATAACAAGCGAGTTTTTCAGGTGATCTGTTTTAAATTTCCCACCCTATATACAGGGTGTCCCACATAAATGGGAACACCTAAATATCTTTCGTATTTACAGTCCTATCAGAAAACTTCAGAGGACAAAGTGACACTATTGCAGGGGGGCAATATAATGGTGAAGAAAAAAATTTGTTATGTCGTGTTTTTTAATGAAATTTCAAGGTCACCGATGTTTTTTTAAATGGAATAGTATATTGTTCTTACGATAACATGATAGACAATAAAAAACTGGATGTAGTGGATACCACCTTTTTGACCTTGAAATGACCTACGAAGGTCAACCATTTTTATGTTTACCGTGTTTCAATAAAATCTATTAAAATGTCTTAATGTAACCTCGTAATAAATAAAAATTAAGTAAATCTTAAATAAATTTTCATCATTTAAATATCATATTTTACACTGTCAGCCATCGGTGGTTGACGCGGCCTAAACGGAAAGTTCAGTGTCAGCCACCGATGGCTGACATAGCACTCAACGTGTTAAACGACGCAATAGTCACCGGTGACCACCGTGGCAGTCAACGTGTTAAAAAATATTGATTACGTTTATACGTTGTTTTCCTGATCAATATTTTTCGCTGCGCGTAATATTAATGACGTAAATCTAGGGAATATCGGATCACCCACCCTGTATATGTACATACGCGCGTGGATGTTTGCGTGTATGTATATATCTCGCTTGCATACGAAGGGATGAAGCGTGAACGATGATGCATGATCGTTCCGCGTGTGCCCGAAACCTTCTGTCCCTCTTCTGTGCGATCCTTTTTTTTCCCCTCCCTGACCAGCATTCTATCAATGTTTCATAGATCGCGTGATACCAGACGAAAAACTACGGCCAAATTCCGACGTCGATAGCGCGGACTCCCCCTTCCCTCTCGTTGGATGAAACCCACTCTTGCGAGGCCCACAAAACTCGCCGGGGTTCATCACAGTGATGCATCGTATCTCCCGGCACCGATAATACACGCGAGCCCGCGCATATCTAATATCCGCTCGCCCGACGATTCAAGATTTATACCCGCGAAAGGTTTCTGTTCTGTTTCGCTTCTTTTTTTCTTTCTCTTTTTCTTGTTGCTCTCTTGCTGTCGGGTGCTCCTGCAAGGTTGCGTGGCATGAAAATTGTTGCGAACCTTGCGTGCAACTATCGGCAGCCTTCGAGAGCGAGTTTTCCTCCGTTGCTCGAAGATGCGAATTTTTGCGACGGATATTCGCTTACAACGGGACTGCGGAATTTTCGGATCCCGTTTGGACGTATTAATTAAGCTTTTGCATGTTTTTGATCATTTTATTAACGGCCTCGTACTCCTCGGTTTTGTTTACGACATGCGAAATAATACTTTGTTTTTTTTTTAAACAAAATACTTTATTATAATTAATTCGTATATACTGGTACAGTATTCACGATGGATTTGAGATTCGGATATTTTTCGTTTGAATGCACAGCGATGGCTGATCAGTAGAATACGAATATTTATGGAAAATAAAAATTGTTCTGTAGGAATCACAGGATACAAGAACAGCATAGATTTCTCTTCTTAATCATTTCTATAAGTCGAACACCATACATCAACAATTTTAAATTGTTTGAATATGTTCACTGTTTTGAATTTGATGTACACATTTTTATAGTACGCACATAAAATTTACAATCTATTAATGAGTATCTAAAGTATAATAAAGATAACTATTTTTATAGATCGTACCTTTGCATCAATGATAAGAATCGAGACGAACAGTGTAAAAAGAAGAAAGATGTACAGTATACTATTTAGTGAAAGAGAAAGACCTAAAACATTATTGTAGAATTCTATACATGGGTTTTAACGCGTAGACATATAACTTTGAAATATTGCGACGAGTCAGATTCGTGTTGAAGATTTTAAATAAAGTCTAACAAATATAAATATTATGCATTTCTTTTTAAACGCAATCAAATGTTCATTTGTAATCATA
>CM052094.1:17100757-17113339 GCA_028453745.1 Agapostemon virescens
TCAACGCCGTTTTATCACCGTTGTCTCGGAAGGAAGCTGACCGCTTAATGGAGCTCAATGACATTCTTCAATGTGGACAAAGAACGGCATCGTCATCTTGCAAAACTGTCGTCGAATAACCAGGAAACGATCGATGTCGCAACATTACATTCGTATAAACTGACGCAGTGTAAAGATGACATTATCTTCGTTTGAATTAAATCTCGCCGAAATTGGTTACGCAACACCGTCACCATTTCGCAAAATTGTTGTAGAATAGCCAAGTAGCAATCGACATACTAATGTCCCATTCGTGGGGATTGATAGAGTACACTTGTTCAAAAATGGCGCTGACTGTATTTGAATTCAGTTTTATCCAAACCAGACAAAGAATGACGTCGCCATTTTGTAAAATTGTTGTCGAATAACCAAGAAACGATCAATGTCGCAACATTACGTTCGTATAAACTGACGCAGTGTAAAGATGACATTATCTTCGTTTGAATTAAATCTCGCCGAAATTGGTTACGCAACAGCGTCACCATTTCGCAAAATTGTTGTAGAATAGCCAAGTAGCAATCGACATACTAATGTCCCATTCGTGGGGATTGATAGAGTACACGTGTTTAAAAGTGGCGCTGACTGTGTTTGAATTACATATAATCGAAACTAGTTAGGAAATAGTGTCATAATTTTGACAAATTTTTATTGAATAACCAAAGAACAATTAATGTCGTAATGTTACATTTTTGGAAATTGATAGACTACGTGTAAAAATGGTGCTGAGTGTGTTTCAATTAAATATCATCGAAACTAGATAGGAAATAGTGTCGCAATTTTGAAAAATTTTTGTAGAGTAACCAGGGAACAAATAATACAATAATGTTACATTTGTGAAAACTTATAAAGAGTACAGATATATAAACATAACGCTGTCGATATGTGTTTGTGTTCAATCTTACCGAAATCAAATAAAGAATGGCGCCCGCATTTTGTAAAATTTTAATGGAATAACTAGAGAAAAGTAACTGTGATAACGTTAGATTTATAGAAATTGAGAAATAGTACGTTTGTTTAAAAATGACAGCGCTGTACGTGATCGAGTCGAGTTTCATCAAAACTAGAGAACTACAAATGTCATTCAGATCATGAAATTGGATATAAAGCTCAATGGGTCCATAAAGCATGATATAGATCGTATTGGATCCGCGAGACAGTTTACAGTATATCAAGCTGGCCATATTGGATCAGCAGAACTTGATGAAGATATTTTTCTATCCGTAGAACAAAGGATCTACAGGTGTCCTATTTAAAAGCGCGTCATTTCGATATTCATTATTCGTCACGTGGGCATATACGTATCATTTTCGAGATTTCCCCTTTCTATGCTCTAATATCTAAAGGAAGTAGAAACGGCGAGCCATGGTCAGACAACTCGCGCGGACGATCGTACGGAAAAATGTAACTTTTACTACTAAATCTACGGAGTTTCGTATAAATTCCAAAATTTAGTTTATTTGGATTATTTGCGATTTTTATTAGAAAGTAGAATTCAACAGAGATCTATTGAATCGATTCCTATGGGGGCAATTTTGTAACTTCAATAATTGTAAAATAAAAAATCTGGAAAGATAATTTCACCTGTTGTGGCAGATTTAGTGTTAATATTTTTATCTTATCTTGTCGCGCAGATTAATAATACTCTTTTCATAAAATACTATTTAGTATTTTTACAAAAGTAGTTTGTAACAAATACTACGTTAGTGCATTACCCAGGACAAATAAGAAAAAAGAGTCCTTGCAGTAGTTATAAAAATGTATACACTTTCTTTCATCGATATCCACTTTGCTGAATAATAATACAAGACTATGGATACCTATAGTGATCTCATAAATTCGTATATCAAATTTCGCGGGGCCATAAATTCCACTTCGCTTGACACAGTCACGATTAACTACGCCCGTTTGAAATTAAATTCGAGTTCTACAAATTTGAAATAGCCGGGATTCGATCGTACGAATGCAATAATACTTCTTAAAGATTGTGGCTACAATGCGTTTCACCCCGTCCTTTATTAGGTTCTGTAATACGATTTGTATCGAGTTCTACATCAAGAAATTGCATCTTTAAATTCATCGAGGCACGTAACACGATCTCCACGGATTTAAGCCAATCTTATCCAGCTCTATGGATAGAATGACATCTGTCCTGAACTTTATGGAGGCTGTGGCATGGCTCTATCGATTCAATAAAGTGTCCGTCGGATTTTACGACTCATAATGTCCGCGTCCGATTTTATACTCCTCGTATTGTATTTATTGGATTTCGCGGATGTAACTGTTATAATCGTTAGTCTAATGAGTTGTCCCAGATCGTTCCACGAGTCATTTCAATTACGCAATCCTTATCAGAAGCCATTAAAACTTCTCGCCGAATCGAATCTAAACCGGTAATATTATCCCGAGTGTCGTTTTACAGGGTAATAGTCCTTGCTAACGGTGATTCCGCGGAATAGAAGACTATTTCTAGTCGATTTCAGAGACTCTTTAGTCCACACTGGGCTGGCTACCGGTTATCATTAGCGCGAGTACGATCGCGTGAACAGTCGTTGTGATTTCGCGGTCAGATGAATACGGCACGCAACGAAACGCCGCGAATAAAACAAAACGGTTTGGCTTGGAAGGAGCAAACGGAAAACGAGGAAAGCGAGCACGACGTCCAGACGATTCCTAGAACCGTTTGCAATTTCTTCTAAGCCATCGTCGAGTGTTCCAACAACGCCAGGTTATATTTTGTTCAACAAACACGTTTCGCGGTGGAACAAAATGCTGATAAAAAACTTCATTGCTTATCGCTTTGTAACGTCACGAAGGAGAAACATTCTCAACGATATCGAAGCTTTATACCAAAGAATTTAATGTTATTGCAGATATTATACATTCCACTGAAGTTTACTTTTTTGTACAGATTCGTATATATTTATGTGCACGTGAAATGCGTCGTGTTACGTACAGGCTACATTTGGCTGCCTGCATGTCATCTGCATGCTAAAACAAATAAACACGGACTACAGAATCGCAAACAAAAATTTAATTTGCAATAAACCATTTTAACCGACCATTTTACTAGCACCGTGCGCGGATAGTTTTCACCCCGACAGACGGACACCACGTGCGACGCACCCTAGCGAAACGATAAACAGACAATCAACAATAAATCACGATATTACTTCCTTGACAGCGTTCCACTACTTGCGAGGACTTTCCGAAATTACTTTCATCCCACCAGTGTGAGTGGGGCGTTAAATTAACAACCACTCAGGATTTACAAATATTTTGGTTCATCGGTGAGGGATGTTTACCCTCCATGGAGGACCGTTAGTATATCTACGCGGTTATTGCGACGCTCGTGACTAGTCTCTTGTAGAAGATTAGCAGGTGGATCACGACACTGGTTTTATTAATAATAACGTTTTATTCACAAGTCAGAGATGCGTGTCACATGGCGACGGCGTGCATAGAAAGAAGAAGGAGGCAGAGGTTAGGTAGATGAGGTGGTACACTCCGCGACAGAAAGATGGCACATTACGAAAATTCAATGTTTTCATCATATAGACATAATAAATCTAGTCTTTCTTGGTACTTATACATTTTTATTACAAAATAAACTACGTTACAAACAATAAAATTAAAGAAAATGTCCGTTTGTTTATGGAAACAAAAAATAACAAAAAATCGGTGCGACAAAATTATGGCACATATACAAAAAAATACGTGATTTACGTACATAAAATATATAACATTATGTTTAATACTTTGTGTGGCCTCTCTTATTTTCCAGAACAGACAACATACGTTTCGGAAGTGACTTACGTAGTTTTTTAATATATTTTGGCCGTATTTTTGTCTATGCTTCTTCTATGCATGTTTTTACTTCTGCAAGGCTTTGGAATTCTCTTCCGCCTTCGTAAACATGCCTTGCTAGTTGTGCCCAACAATTTTCAATGATGTTGAGATCTGGCGATCTCGCTGGCCACGTTAAAACACTAATTTTATTTTGTTCAATGTATTGCTTGACGCATTTTGCAGTATGCACACTTGCATTATCCCGTTGAAATATAAAATGTTCCCCGGAAATTGTCTGTCCGAATTTAGATAATTTCTGGTCTATCAAATCTATATAAATTTTGCTATTCATAGTTTTCTTTATAAACTTTATCTTAGCAACTCCTCGATACCCAATTCCGGCCCAAAGCATTACTCCTCCGCCACCCATGTGTCTGCGGCTTAATATTCTTTGTTCTTTCCACAGGTCGTGAAAATATTGTGCGAAACCATCCGGCCCATCTAGATTAAACCTTTTTTCGTCATTAAAAATAAGGCGAAACCACTTTTTTGTACAATGTATATGTTCTTGTACAAATTTCAGACACTCTGATTTATGCTGAGCGGTTAAAGGTGGTTTTTTTCTCAACTTCATTCGAACTAAGTTCGGACATTCTTTTATTATCCTTTGCACATTTCGTATATTTGTATGTACGCTAGCTACTTTAGCAATTTCTCGCGCTGTTCTCGAAGAATTCGAAGCTTCTTCTAAAATTGCACGTTTTCCGCGATTGCTTATTACTTTCGATCGACCGGAACTCTTTTTTGTACCGTATGTTTTGTGATTTTTTAATAAATTATACACCACTTTTCTGCTCTGATGTATAACACGTGCAATTTTCGAAACTGAGTAATTCTCTTTATACAATGTCCAAATCGTTTTTATTTCAGCATCCGATAAAGATTTTCCATTACCCATAGTGTAATTTCAATAGAAGATAATAAAAAACATACAAAATATTTAATGCACAGTCACACAGTACACGATACAAACAGTCTGACGGTCTAGTGTCAACTGTAGAGAATGAATTTTAAGACTGTGCCATCATTTTGTCGCGTCGGTGATCCCCGATTTTTACATTTAGACTAGAATCTATAACCTGCGCTTAAATTCGCCAGTGTAAGTAGCCTTGAAGCTCCATCAAAGTACATATACGGAAAGAAACAAATTAAATTTCATCACAGTTTTCAGAAATAGCAATATTTTACGGGTGTGCCATCTTTTTGTCGCGAACATGTAGAATTTAGCTCAATCATAAAAACGCGAATTCATAGTAGGGAATCGCGAAAACCACTGAAATCGTAGACATTGTAATTAGTTTAATAAAGTATGGCGCATTCCGTATAGTTTATTACGCGACCCAGCTACTCAGCGTCTTTTTATGGACCCTGAGAGAAAGGTACCACAACCGTACTACCTTCGTACACCGCATATAAAATAACAATTTCACCGAGACACGCGGATAACGATGCAAATATATGCATTTCCTGATTATTTTGTCCACTTTGCGGTTGTGTACGAGAGAATCCTTATGCCAGTCGACTCTTCTGTAACAGGCATCCGGTCGCAGTCACCCAGAATGTTCTCCAATCCGAGAACATTAAATATTTCATACTGGAATCGGTGATCGTTACTGTCGTTCGCACAAACGCATTTTTCCGGAGCGCTGATAATCAACCGGGTGCTTCATGAACTTTTTTATTCGACGCCGTTCATAATTCGCGAGTACAGATTTTCGGGAATTTTCGTTTTATCGGAACATTTTGGAACAACGCGGGTCCCGGTACTTTCGATGGCTATTAATAAAACTGATACCATTGAAACAGTTGGCGTCCGCGTGCTTCGTTCTTTCCGACGCCCCCTGCCGTGCATTTTTTTTATGCGTCCTCGATAATCCCTGTCAAAATCCAATCGAATATGGACGAGAAATTAATGGAATATTTTCGTTATCGGCCGGCGCACCGTACGCCGTAGATAGGAGAAAGAAGAGTGGCCGAAACGCGGCGAGGAACGAGAAACGAGTTTATAGAACCCGCGGGAGCGACGCTAATTGTCCGGCCCACTGTTTTCGGCGTACTATTACGTCCGCGACGAATATGCGTTTTGTTTCCAGCCGCGTCTGTCGCATTAAATTAATATTACCGTCGCTAAAAAGCACGAACGACAACGCCGGCCGGGGGGCCCGGCCACGTCGACTACAAAAGCGTTCGAATTTTAATAAACGATTGGCCGACGAGCCACCGATACACGGCAAAACATTAACATAAACAAACACGTGCTCGCGCGAATCGACGCGCCCTTACCTACGCGAATTAATCGATCCTCTCGCCGTTTAACGAGCAATTTGATCAGCGTGTAAGGGAACCACCTGACGCGCCCCGATGACGCTTTTTATGCTAATTGTGACTTTGTCATAGGGATACAACCGGAACTGCGTAAATATAAATAGTGCGATTTAATTGCACAGTAACGCCCACTTCGATTGAAACAATTTTATCGAGTTTTCGTCGGATTAGGATTTGTTTACGACTGCAACATTATTCGCGTTACACAACTGAATTACAGTTGGTGCGCAAAACTATTCGTGTATCCTTTAAAAAGTTTAACAAACGTGTGCAGTTCCGTTTGAAATGGTAGAATATTTAAATAGTATTTTCCTAGAGAATCATTGCTATTGGTTGTAATTGCCCAAAAAAATATACACGTCTCGATTTTCAAATGATTCGCACCGTTAATGTAAATTCAGAAGGTGTATTTTGTAGATTTAAGTATGTTTATACAAGTGCACAACATGTCATCGAAATCGATCAAGATTGCTGTTAAATATAATTAATTGAAAATATCTAAAATTGTTAAATATTGTGATTTATATGCATCGCAAACCTTGAATTAAGAAATTTTCACTTCTTGTAATACTTATGCCTTTTTAACGTGTCGATTGATTTTGATGAACGTTAACTTAATATTTTAATCATTCGCTATCAGCACAGATTAAAATTTATCGTCCTAATTGTCAGTAATTGACAATTTTTAAAAAATTATTTGTTTTAATATCTTAAAAAAAACTCAAATCGTTTGATTTAATGTCAAAAAAGTTATTTCTTCTAAAAAATTGTACGAATACTTTTTACACCAACTGCAATTAATGTTTGTAAATCGTCGTCATGATGTTGTAAATATATTTACAATGTGTATTAAATGATATTTATACGGACGACGCTGGAATATACTATAAATGTCAACTAGGATGATAAATACGTTACTCGGGGTGCGGTTCTAAAATTTGTTGCAATAATAATAGTAATTTAATTGCATCATACATTATATTGCATGTAGGTATGTATATAGGTAACTAACAAATACGTAGACCCTATTTAAGATTTTCATTCAATCACAGAAACATCATTTCTTGAAATAATTATTTTTCTTACAGGTACCTAATACTCCTCGCATAATATAAATTATGAAAATGCTAAAACTACACAGTGTTCATAATTGATACGTAGTAGTATGAATTTTATTATAAATAGACCGCGGATTTTTATGCAAAGTAAAACTATTTTAAGTCGACTAGGAGATATGGAAATTATGCAAAAATGTACTCTTCCTTATAATAAATTCAGTAAGTTGCAAATAATGTAAGAGCTTCCTTAAATTCTACAATTTCGCATTTCACTCGTTCATTATTGCTATAAATGCATAAAATCCACTGTTTAATTATAATATTCACATTCTCGGAAATCATACGAACATTATATCTTATACGAGCAAAAACTGCATTTAATTATAATATTCTTCGTTACTCTGGTTAATGGCGATAATAAATTTGCAGAATAATTCTTTTTTTAACGTGCCATAGCCCTTCTTCGAAGATAATAACTTTTACAATTCCGTTCTTGTGATCATTTTATTCGGAAAATTTCCCCTTTTTAATTTCACAATCCAAAAGAGACTTGTATTATACGATTATTTAAACCTGTACAATTCTCCTAAATAAATATTACAGACTTTCCGCATAAACTGCGTGGCTATAGATAAAATACAAAGAAACCCGTCCAGGGATTAGTGTAACATTTTCATCGTTTTTAATTTATTACATCCGCGGCTCTCAGACATAAATTTTTTGTTAATCATCTTCGGGGAAATTCGACGTAGCCAGGATTTTTCGCAAATTTGATTTGCATTCCTTTCGCGATATTTAATCCAGCGTGGCCACGAAATTTTTATTCCCGCGGACTCGTTCGCGGAGTTTCGAGCCCGCGTAAACATCCGCGCCGCTTAGCAAACGAAATTCCCATCTGGAATTTCATCCGGCGAAGGCTGCCGGTTTCCGCTCGTCTCGAACGATCGCGATAACGTTCGCCTGTGAAATTCCACGTAACCGGCCGCGAAAAGAAACGGGGAATAAACGAGACACCGAGCCGGAAAGTGAAACCTCGTAATTACGAAAACACGGGGCCCGGCCGGTCAATACGCGCCGGGGAGCAAATGCGTGAGATAACGCGTGCACATAACCGCTCGGACCCGGTGAGTTCGGCCGTGGAACGATAAGAAATGCCTTTAGTCTCGCGTGTCACGTTATTTCACGTCCCGTTTTGAATATTTATAAGGGCGGTCCCGTGGAAAGGGGCCGCGTGCATTTTCATTTCAAAGTTGCGGACCTATCGCGGCCAGATTCGAGCAAAGATATTATAAGTGAAATATTAAATTTCTGTCTCCTCTGACTCCCTTTTAGCTGCTCACCTGTCGCGCGACGTCTAAACCACTCCCGTCGTCCCTTTGGACTTTCCAGAAACAATTAAACTGTTTTCCAACGTTTATCACAGTTTCTGGCTCCCGTAGATGCCGCGTCCCTTTCCCTTTATTTTTTTCTTCTCCCAGAACATTCTTCTCGCGTTTTCACCGTTTTGTGAAATGCGTGGCAGCCAGTGTCTTGATTTCAGTCTCCGGAGAGTACGAACACATTTCGCTACTTCGAGGATTGTTGAGAAGTTCTCTTCTACTCTTTAACCCTTTGCACTCGAACGGCGACGCTGAGGCGCCAGTAATCATTGCAATATCATTTTTCGAAACTGTGTTCGTATTATTAACCTTTTGCACTCCATGCAATTTTTATTCCAAAATCGAGACATTCTTTTACCTTGAATAGCTTCGTTGTACACGGTTATTTTTCTTTCGTGCATATAAAGTTTGTTAACATTGCTCGTACTTGAACGCTTGAATTTTTATCAATTTTTTAAATGCCAATACAGTGATGCAACAATTGATTTGAAAACTAGTATGCCAATTTCTAGCGTCGCCTTAGAGGCGCCATTGGAGTGCTATGAGAGTCACCATTCGAGTGCAAAGGGTTAAATGGCCTGTATGAAAAGTCGTGCAAAAATAGCTTGACACGGAACGTGTTAATTCAGGGCTACGGAATTTAACACGTTAAACGGTCAGTCCGTGGGCACTGACGATATGTTGTACTCGATTGGCGACTCTGAGGCGCCAGTAAAATATTCCTCACGACTGTTGAAAACAATTTGTACATCGCTATGATTGTATCTAAGAAATTCGTAAAAACGTAACTCTTACAGGGACGTGTAATAGTAAAAACACCCATATTTAAAATTATTATCTTAAACTTTTAGCATTTGATACAGAAAATGTATAGTCTGCAAAAAGATGCGTAATTTCCACATTATTAACTTACAACAAAATAATCTTTAATTGTGTTACAAATGAAGAGTGTTTAACATATTCAATTATGAAGCTTTTCGTGAGTTTCTTATTTAAAAAAGTAGAAACAAACTTTAAAAACCGGATAAAACGAGAGAAGATCGAAACACTCGTTCCATTTACTTAAAGCATTTGTTTGTATTAAACACAATAAATTAATGTACCATTGCTGCCATATTAACCCTTAGCACTCCAATGGCTCCTCTCAGGCGACACTAAAAATTGCCACACTATTATTCAGAACAATTTTTGCATCATTGTGTTTGCAATTAAGAAATCGGTAAAAATTGAAGTGTTGTGAAAATAAATGAACCATGTACAATTTAACTATTCTAGGTGAAAAGAAGATGTCGATTTTGGAATTAATGGGCTTAATTTTTTGGCATTTTCACACTAATATTACTTTTGACACGATCGATGAAATACAAAATTGTCTGCATGAAATTTGTAGACTGAAATGTCAGCTCTTAAATGCGCGTGAGTATGATGCAATGTGATTAGTGTTGCCCGATATATGACTCCCAACAACATCCAGTGACAAAAATCTCTCGGTACTTAACCGACTATTCAATATTTATATTAGAGCTTGTTGTTTTCATCTCTGCCAGTTTCAAATTTCTCCGACGTATCACCATACGTTCCGAGTCATGAGTTAACAAGATCCAATAGTATAATCTACTTACGGAATCTGTTTATATTCTCAATAGCAACTATAAGTTACCGGAGCGGAGTTAGGGAAGCCAAATAAAGTACCCTCGCGATCGCGCTAAGATCCCTCCCGAAATGAAAGTTATCCTGCTCGTTGCCGCAACGATGAATGGAATAATACTACGTGTTCCTATGGCAGTTGCTACGCTGCGGTTTCGATATTTATTCGACTTATCGACTTCTAATGAAATTTGCCGAATCGATTGCGGGGACGAGGCCAGCAGACAAGTGAAACTTCGGCACGGTTGCCGACAGATGGGAAAGCACACGCGACCACCTTGCACGTCATGGGGTAGAGAAAACATGGGGGAGACGAAGGGGAAAAGAGTCCGGGACATCTTGTAGGCAGCAAACCTTAACCACCCTTCCAAATATTATTCCCGGCAATCAAGGGTTCTTTAAAACTTTTTCTTTTTTTTCGGAGGTGATGTTCGCCGGTGACAGTGACGAGTACATCAAGCCTTGAATATTTTTGTAACCTTTGGCGATTGCGACGAATGCGTCGCGCTTTGTTTTCACAGAAAATAGCAGCGAAAATTGAGCAGACTCGGCAGAGAAATGCCGCGCGCCGGCGGACCTTTCGGAATATTTTCTTAACAATTTATCCGGCCACGAACGATCATCGGAAATTGTTATGTATGTCCTCCATTAGCCGGAAAAGATAAATACTGGTTCGGCTATTTCAAAGCCCATTTGCGGAAACTTTTCACGACGGGTACGTTCGTACCCTTTGTGTGGATAGAACGTCTGCCCACTGTGATGATTTGTTTCAGCCATATAAGTGCTTTATTTGTTTCTTATTTTCGTTTCAAACTGCCCTACAGTTGGCGAAAATATTGATTCGGAATTGTACCGGTTAGACCATCGAATCGGAATGCTTTATTTAATGCTTTTTATATATCCCTTTTTTCAAGTTTCAGCTCCTGCCTCGCGAGGCGGAAAAAACAACAGAGGTAGTTTTGGTTAAAACATAAAAGTTACACAGTTTGTTTATTTACATCATTCGAATCTTGTTTCTTTTCGCAGATAGAAATCAGCGCAATATTTTGTTGCTACACAAATTCCTTCTAATCAAAAGAGAATCCTTTAAGTGATTTTACACTTCCCTCAACTACTGATATTATTTGTACACATATTATACAGGTTGTTTCAGCAACTCTGTTGCACAGCAGTATCGTTAATGCGACCCGGAAATGCTTTAGGAACGAAATATATGAATCGAAGAATACTTCTGGTTTAAATATTACATCTTTCGAGATTTAAGATCAAGACGAATCTAAAGACCTGTAATGCCACGACCTTTACGTGATCTTAAGCACGAAAAATCCTAAATATAGGTTTTGAAATGTCGATAGGAAAAAGAATGATCTCGAAAAAATTATTCTTACCACAATACGCGTCTCCTCGAGCTAAAGAAATTGTTTGTAGAAAATTTTGCGTAATATAAACAATAACAGATATGTCGCATTGTTTTAAATTTAATGGGACACCATGTATAACTGACATGAATCCGCAACACGTATTTTGTTAATTTTCATTACAAGCTCAGACAGAATACCTTTTAAACACTATAACATTTCTCATAATTCGTGTCCATAGCAATTTCCAAAAATGTTTATGCGTAACATAGTGAATTAGTCTTTCCAACCATTGAAATAAATTCAAGTCGTCCAATTCGCATTTAATACATTAACTGCCCAACTGACAAGCTAAAAAATCCCATAAAATCAAATGAATTTATTTAATGAAGCAGCGATTGAAAACTTTAAATGAATGGCATATAGTTATCTGTCAACCTTCTTGTATGCTTCAGATATCAACTAAATTGAATGCAACGAATGTATAAACGTATAAATTATAATTATTTAATATTTTTAAACATGGACAAATAATCGTGTCACCCATATATGGGTGACATGGCAGTCAAAGTGTTACAGAAGTTAATTCGTTTCAAGAGGAGTGTGAACACAAAACTTAATTTTGATCGAAACGAGGAAAGGCAACTGAATGTGCCAATAAACTCTACTTGTTAAGACAAGATAGTCTAAACAGATTCGACCGTTCACGGTTTACCTGCCGACACCCGTCGCCGAGCCGACGTCTACCCCTAAACGCTCGAAACAAAGAACGAAAATCCAACACCACCATTGGCCAATACTTGGTCACGAAAATAGTATATAAGCAGCAAAATGTATCCATACAAATTCGATTCGATTACACAGCTTGTACAGTACAGAAACGCAGAATAAACTTCAACTAAACCCTACAAGTCGATCGTCTCTCACGAG
>CM052094.1:17150669-17177310 GCA_028453745.1 Agapostemon virescens
TTTTTTTATGGAATCACTGTTACAATGATTCTAGTGTTTCAAAGGGTTGAAAGATTTAGTGTTCAGTGACTTTAGCATATAATTTTATAGAATTTTCAGTGCATAATACATTGAAGGGAAAGACGAAAGAAAATGACAAAATTATAATTGTGTTGTTTGAGGTAGGATTTGACGATCGCGTTCGGTCTTGTTAGGTTTATTGCAATAAAACTCAAGATTATAAGTCGAGCAAAATGAATGCAGAATACTTTTCTGGGAAAGTTTACTCACAGCATGGCAATGGGGTTCGTCGAAAATTCACAATTCGACCTCTTCAAAGTAGAGAGAAGCAGCATATCCACCTACTTTTCCACTTTTTGCTTGCGCATCTGTGCCGCAGACTCACTCGAACTTTCTAATTCCTATTTCCACACCAAATTCATAACATGCAATCTAAACTTTTCTCGTATTTCCGATGTGAAAGATGCTCGACACTTAATAGGTACATATTGCTAGATAACTTTATGCGTTACAACGAATTCGTACAAGATGCATTAAAAGTGGAACTGTAGAAATCTTTTGCAAAACTATTGGCAAGAGAAGTGACTTGCTGTTTATAGTAATCTTCGATTACTAACCCTTTGCCATTTTCTTCGTAAGAAAAGTTATTATAGCATCTTCATCGCTAAAAATGTTGCAGAAAAGAAAAGATAATGTATATCTTTTGTATTATTACATCTACTTCGATGGTTAAATATTGATTACATATTAACAACATTTGATTTCACGTAAAAAGAAAGGCATAATATTTATATTTGTTAGAGTTTATATAAAATCTTCAACACGAATGTGATTCGTGGTAATATGGCAAGGGATTAATCGCTTTCAGTTGAAACGTATGAGACTTTGCAATGATATATTTATTGTTAAATCAGCATATGCAGAAACGACGTATATGCACTGTATATGCAGCATATGTACTAATGACGTAAAAAAAGTTAAAGATACTGTCAAACTAAATTTTTCCGAAAATATTTTCGAAATAATTCCAGTTACAATTGAATCGTGCTCAAACATTTATAATATTTTACAAATATAAATACAAGATTCTAATGCACGACTAAAAATTGCAATACCATTATCTAAGCAACTTTTACATAGCTAAGTTTGCAGTTAAGAAATTGCGAAAAATTTTAGCGTCGTAAGTACGAGTAATAGTAATTAATTTTATATGTACCAACGGAAATGAACAATATAAAATGGTGCTATTATAAATAAAAATATTGTTTCGATTTTAGAATGGAATTGCTCCAAGTGCAAAGGGTTGAAACACTCGACGGAATGATTTCCTGCGAGAAACGTTATCAAACTTTCACAATTCAAATACAAACGGTTTTCACATACGAAAATTTAACATTGCGTCACGTAGAATTGACTGTCCTAACTTCCCCCCCAAAAAGTTGAAATCGTATAATCGAATCATGCGAAAGTTACCGTCCTTCCAAAACTGTGCCGAATACCAAAGTGAGCAGCGACTGCATCTAGGTCAAGCAGCAGCAGCGAGAATGCTCGGAAATTCCATTGCGCCGATCACCGGAAGTAAACGGTCTGGCCGAAAAAACAATTACAAAATGGAGAAGTCGCGTGTGTATTATTGAACGCTCAATATCATGCCCGACAAACGGCCGTATTTCACAGCGAACAATACGTGCCTCTCCGGTCCGTGCATTATACATTTCGCTGCATCTCGCCCCGTGCAAAGGGTTAATATTTCAAGGCGCTCATAAAAGCTTCAAGGTAAAGAATATCTTGCCGAGATATCAGAAAATAAAGCCTAGCAGAAAGTAGGGGTACAAGGGACCCTGTAGTCACGGGAAGGGGTAAGGTAGAAGGTGCCACGGTCCTTGGTTCGATGGTTTCCTTCGGCTGCAGAGGGGGTCAGTGTCGTCGAAAGAGGGTTGCCGAGGGTGAGGCCGCGCATAATCTAATTTGCCGGCACTCTGCTGGCAGTGTTACCGGTTTCGCGCCGATGTTACGCCACCTCTGACAAGTCTCCACCCTCGGAGACTTCGACGAGCCGTTGCAGGGTCGTCGGCGATCCCTCGAGTGCAACGGCAACGCATTAATAGGCGCGGTACACGTGCATAATACGCGCGTCCATGCGAACGTACGCGCACGCTTGTCTAACCCTTCATAAAGCAGCCCGGCCCTAACCTTCTTACCAGGCCCTGGCAAGTGGCCGGAACCCTACGAGCTGCGAGGGTGAATCTCATCGTCCCTGTTGTCCCTTTCCTTTTCACTCCTGTCCCTCTCTTTCGCTTTCGCTACAGCAGGACGGGCTTTCTACACGAGTCTCGCATTACCATGCTGACCTTCCGTATTTTCCACGGTCTGCTATTAGTTAACGAGCTATCAAAACATTCTCTGTTTCTCGTACGCGATTACTCGCTGCCTTCCGCCGTCGAGGAATCGCGAATGTTTCCGGGAGAGAGGGTAAGTATTGATACAGCGAGTAGTACTCTTCGTTGTCTTATTGTGGAATCCTTCCCTCGAATTCTTGCTAGCAGTGTTTATTGAATAGAAACGATGGGGTGGTTCATGTTCTAAAGATTTTAGGGGATGCTATCTACTATTCGGTTTGTCCGGTAAGTTCGTGCCGATTTTGAGGGAATATTGAAACGCAACGCATTCAAGTTTTGGTGTACAGCGGCTCACGAAAAAGTATTTAGACACTCTTTAACACTTTAACTGCTCAACCAACGACCTCGAAAATTTCGCAAAATCAAAGTGATTTATTTAACGAAGCAACGATTGATAACTTAAAATGTACGACACATAGTTATCCTTGAAGCTTCACAAATTCTCCAGACCTCAACTAAATTTAGTGCAACGAATATATTAATGTACAAATTTATTTTTAAACATGGGCAAATAATTCTGTCACCCATATAAGGGTGACGTGGCAGTCAAAGTGTTAACCAGTTAACTGTGGCGCCCTCGTTTGAGAGCGCGCACCGTTTTGTGTCGCCAGAATCGAGCCATGACGAGTATACTCGTCAATACACAAAATCGTGCAACTTCTCCATGACGAGTGTACTCGTCAATCACAGTTAACTGGTTAAATTGAAATAACTTTTTCAAAATCGAATCAAACGACTTGATTTTACTGGAGTTACTAGAAGTATTGATTTATTAATCAATCTTTCCGGACAAACCAATATTATGGGTTATCCAAAACAGACTATAGAAGGTTTTTTTCAAATACAAAATATGGTGTTTTTAATTTTATTGGTTTTTATATTTAACTATCAGTCTATGACAATTATGTAGGAAAGGCGATAGGTGTCAAATAACCACCACGGCCACGTTTACAGATATCAATTCGAACAGCGAAATTTTCGATGATATTTTGATATATTTGTTCGTTTAATTCACCAATTTCATTTTTAATGTTGTTTTTCAGGTCATTAATCCCAGAGATGGCCAATGCATATCACCATTCCTTGAAATTATGATTTGCAAAATAAATTTTAATAGTTTTAACACGCTCTTCAATCGTATACGACTCCATTGTGAAAGTTATCTATCATTGTAGGTTAGAAGTACAAAAAGTTGCAACAAACAAACATGGTGTTCGACAGATATTGTCATTCAACATTCTAAAAGTACTTTTAGATAACCCTACGTAAGTATGTACTATAAATTAAGTGTTTTTCATATTTTCTGTGTAAAGATATTTCTAGGGACGGTAAAATTAAATGCATTAATAAACCATGCCAATGACTACGTTTGTATTTCCACAATGCAAGGGCGGGTTCAATTACCCTGAAGCATTTCGGACATTTTTATAGCACTATTTATTGTTGGCATCACAGTTATAATGATTAAGAGTCCTCTTATTTTGTTATTCTGCATATCAGGAAAATAGGCAAACAAACGTACCAACGTTATGTAAAAATTTTTTAAATGACCATAACAAATTTAAAAAAGTAAAACAAAATTTACTGCTACGCAATCTGTCGCGTTTAGCAGCTCGACTGGCCTCAAGCATTCATGTTAATGTTAATACGTTCAAATAACGAACTTGTTGATGCTTGTAATTAAGTTACCCGCGTTACCAACGTGTGAAACGTGTGCTAGATTAATGCGAAACAAGTGGTTTATTAATATTCGCATCACGAGAAAGCAAGCTACCCACCGGAATTCAATTTTAATTTACAAAGCCAATCGGCGGAGATCCGCATATTTTACCATTAGCAGCACATTAATCAGTTTAGCACATTGATACGGTTGTCAATCGTCGATCGGTCAAAATGGTTTAGGAAAACGGCCGACCGGTTAGCCTGACACCTAAATCGTGTAACGCTACACCGGCTGTTGAACGTGATATATTAAAAAAAAAAAAACCAAAAACCTTCCGATACGAATATAATATTTGTAAAATCGCGCGGGAAATGTATTTGCACAGACGCGCGGGCGAGGCCGTTGTTGTTCGACAGGGACGAAGTTCGCAAATGGATATTTACTTGGCGCCCGGCGAATTGTAGAAACAAATAGTGCCCGGCGTGGAAGTAATAAATATCTTGTTGTAGCTAAATGTAAATAGGATATTAAATATTACCAAACTGTTGCTGATGCGTTTGCCAGAGGGGAGGCGGCGTCGCTTCCACCCCCGTTCGACACTTCCATTACGCGACACGCGAACGCGCGTAACAATGTAATTTGAATAACTGCCCTAATAAATGTCTGTCGAGCACCGAAATTATATCTAACGTGTAAAAAGAAACGCGAAGCTTTTCCTCAGCGCGACAAGGGGGCTGACGGTGAAGCGTCATCGAGTCGCCGTCAAGCGTCGCGTCAGTCCTGCAGCGAATTTTCTCGAGTATCGAGTTACTCCGGTAGGAAGAACTCGGCGAATTCTCATGTCCATTAGCGCGGAATTTTTCTTATAAATATAAATAAGCGTATCGCGACGGGAAAGCGACCGACGGGAAAATGAGATGCAACGCCGAGAGACGTCCTCCCCTCGGCACCGGCGCGTCCCATGGGCCCCCACGGTGCCTACCGTGAACGAATAAATTATCCAAGCGCGAGACTGCCGTTCGACGGCTGAAAACGTGCAAGAGTGCGCTAATTAAATTTGGACGTGCATTACCGGATGACTAATGGCGGCCCGCGTCAACCCGTTCCTTCCTAATCGTGACGATCCGCCATTTTCCATGGAACGACACCCTCGTTGTGATATTTCCATCGACGCGTTGTTATCGAAAATCCAGCTAGACGAACTTTCCACGTTTCCTTCGCTGTTTAATCATTTATCCCCATTCGTTGGGATTCTTTTGTCGAAGAAGCCCAGGTGAACAGAAATGAACCATTATGCTAAAAATGTATATCCTTTCTTTGCGATAAGTAGAAAGAATCAGAACGTTATTTTAAAACGTGTGTGGCGGCTGTACCTCCTACCCTCACCGATAGAGGGACAGTAGAACGAGACTTTCCCGCTAGTACCGTCCTTAACAGACTTCCAGTACCTGATGATTCCTCGCAGGAAATCGAGTCGAAAATATGCAATGAATTTTTTTCATACAGAGGTTCAGTTTCGAGAAAAAATTTAGTTTGAAAATTCGTTATGTACGCGTGCATTACTTAATTAATTCGTCGAGTAAGAATTTGTCTTCAACAGCAAGGAAGACATTTTCAAAATTATTGAAATTGACGGCTAATTATTAATTGAAGGCATACCATGTCCTAAACGATACTCTTTACAGATGCAAGCAGCATTGGAAATTGCGGGATAGACCGAACAAACAAAGCAGATTGTGTACACGCGTATCTAACGAATTTTCAAACTTGACTTTCTCGAAAATGAAGCTTCGTATGAAAGAAACTGTATTCTTTATTTACGACTAGATTTTACATGAGAAGTCATTCCCTTACCGGTTCTACCACGATTTCGCAAACACTATGTACACCCTGTCTGCATTGTATTATATGCAACACCGTGTATATTCGTCCACACCAATTGTAGGAAACAGGGACCAAGTGGGCTAATTTCATTACTTGTATTTATATTCTGTCAGATTTCGTATGTTTATTTTTGTCATTTCTAATTAGATAATGAGATAAACATATTTGGTTATGTTCAATACCACGTTTTACTTTTCGTCTTAAAATAAACGCAACGAGTGCTACAAAACGGTTCCATTTCTCTTGAAATATTTCGACTGCGGATCTCATGCAATTCTCTTGGAACGAAGGTATTAAATATAATAGAAAATGCAATAAACATTGTAACTGTAGATTTTAATAATTTCATTCGACCCTTGGTTAACGATATTATATTCAGTCAGTTGTATAATTTCTAACTGCAAGCGATGTTTCCCAATTCTATCATGTTAGAGCATCATTACAGTTTCAATCGAACGATTTCACATTAATCTCTGATAAATTATTATTTATCTGACGAAAGAGTTATCAGAGCAAATCATTTCCTACACAGCTACACTTGTTCAAAACAGAACTCTAAAAATAGCAACAAGCAAACCTACAAACTACGAACTGCAGACATAATTGATCTAACCGAGCTCAATCGATGTTCGACTAACAATCACGAAGTCCGGACAAAACAAAAAAAAAAAAGACGAATAATTTTCAAACGTACCGAACAATTTAAGGGCGGAACAACAATGTTAAATCACGAGTAATATTTACCAAGTCAGTTCTTCTTTCGAAAGAGGCGAGAGACAAAAAAAAACACGGCTTTAAAAAAAAACCCCCATAGAAATTTACAACAATGCGCGCGCTAATCTCGACGGATTTACGAGCCTGAAAAAACTTTTAAGTCCGACATATTGTTCTGTATATTATATAAAATAATATTCTCCGAACTCAATGCGAGGATCCGGGCTTAATCGGATAATGTAGCACCGTGCGTACAGCGAACCCATGAAATTCATAATTCACCGGTGAGCCTATCGTTTGGCCGTGTGAGCGAAAAAAGGAAAACATTGAAAAAAAGGAGCCCGAAATTCCGTCGAGTGTAATTCTTCACGCTTAAGCGGTGAGTTTCCGCTTAATCGGGTAATTGAATGAGACTCGTCGGCGCGGCGGCAACGGCGAATTCATAGTTCGCATGTAATCTCCGTTTTCGGCTCCATTCGCCGCAAGTCGAGCGCGATCGAGCGCGATCGAGCTCGAGAGGGGTCTAATAACAGAGTGTACAAAAGCACATTTTGAATCCTATGGGTCCTCGGGCCAGCATTGCGCCTCTCAGCGTCTGAAAAATAGACCCGATATATATATACATATATAAACGTACCGTATATATATATATATATCTATACGTGTGTGCGTGTATGTTTGCTCCCTCGGCAGTAACCCTTCGATGGAGGCCGACGTTATGGCGGGTACCTTCGCTCTCGAGATGGGTCTGCGCCGCGTCCTGAGGGATTACTAGACTACCCCACTATCCGCCATTCGCGAATGTATTGAATATAAAAGTACCTAAGTAGACAGTGGCCCCGGAATAACATACTGCTCGTGCTCCTCCAGCATGGTACATAAAAGAGGGGAGTTTCGGCTGTCTTCGAACCCTCGAGCGCGATGTAAACGAATAATAACCACGAATTACCTTCGGCCGACCCCTACGATGCCTTCCCGTAGCCAAGAAAATATGTACACCATTTGGACTCCTTCCGCGGACCGCCATATGCTCTGCACCGCGAACAGATTTTTCGAGGGTCGAACACGGATACTGGAATACAATTGGCTTTTACGTTAATGGCGACGATTTGGGACGTTTCGGGGCTGTTTCGATGGATAGCTCTCAGGACAATGCTAGAGCGAATAGGACAAATAATGCGGAGTTTTTCGAGCTAATATTTGGATAGTCTTGACGATTCCTTTCGATTTCGGTTATTGCGCGGAATACACGTTAACAGTAGAACTACCGAGTAATAAACGCGACTGATGTACCAGTGGCTCACAAAAGTATTCGGACGCTCTTCAAATTTATATAACTTTTTTACGATTGGACCAAACGTCTTGACTTTTCTTGAGCAATTAGTTGCATTGATTTAATAAATGATATGCAAAATGAATTTTGTAAATATTGGAATTGGTATATATATATATTACTTGACAAATAAAAAAGGAACTTTTTAATTATTTCTTATTTGAGCCAAGTACTAAAAATTTTCAAGACGCATCTGCTAGATCTATGATAGCTATACACATGCAGAAAAATACATTGAAATCGATTGACATATGACAGGAATTAGAACGAAGGAATTAATTGTAATAGAAAATGCAATAAACATTGTAACTGTAGATTTTAATAATTTCATTCGACCCTTGGTTAACGATATTATATTCAGTTAGTTGTATAATTTCTAACAGTTGAATTATTTCAAAATTATTTTTGCATATTATTTAATAAATCAATGCTTCTAGTTGCTCCAGAAAAATTAAGTCGTTTGATTCAATTTTGAAAAAGGTATTTAGATTTAAATATCGTCCGAATACTTTCGTGAGCTACTGTATACATATTGTCTGGTAATAATGACAAGACAGCATCCATTCAGACCTTGTCCCATTTTTATCATGATGTTTGCTTCAATGAAGAAATTCATTCGAAGTTTTTCGATGAAGATACTTTTATAATTTCTGGAATTATGAAAGAAACAACTACGCACCAGTTCATTTTGACTGATCCGGTAGTTCTAGTGTTAAGGGGTTAAACCCCTTGGCATATTGCAACGAGTCAGACTCGTGTTGAAGATTTTAAACAAAGTTATGTCTTTCCTTTTTAACGAGATCAAATCTTATTCTTTAATAAATAAATAAATAAATTGGCATTATAAAATTTGTAAATTGACTTTTCTCTTCTGTAATATTTTTAACCCTTAGCACTCGAGTGGTGTCACTGAGGCGTCACAAAAAATTGCCATACTATTATTTAAAATAATTTTAATATCACTGTATTTATATACAAGAAATTGATAAAAATGTAATAGTTCTAAAGACGAGTAACAATAAAAAACCCCATACACATACAGTGAAATAATTCATGTAGAATGAAAATATCCTACGCCACAAGAAATGTTTTGATTTTCTAGTTAAAACAGCTTCGAGTGCAAAGGGTTAATAGCAGAGACGTTATAACAACTTCAATTACAAAGAAAGTGGCATGGCAAGGGGTTAAGAGTTCTTTTTAGGAAATCACTGACGTTGTTCAGAAAGAGAACATTTGGGAAGCAATAAGATATTCGCGAAAAACTCACGTTGTTTAATATATGCTTAATATATTAAGCGTGATATATTGTAAAAGAAATTTATAGGACAACCTAATGCGCACCTGAAGTAATGCCATGTGGGCACAATTTGAATATTTAATGCATCATCGTAAGTAAGAACAATGTACTGGTTTAGAAACATTGATAACGCAACATCAAGAAATAATGTACTAACGATTAAAAATTTGTAGTCAGAAAAGGTTTTTCAATTTCTAATGTTTCTGATGTTACTAATATTACATTACTTAAATTTTTATTTGGTCCTTGTCTATTGCAATGGTAAAACACCTAAAGATCGAAATTATACCAAAATATTATTATCAAGCCTAGAAAATATTTATAAAAGGAAAAGAAGTTCTCTCATACAATCGATCGTAATATTTATGCATTTTGCAACGTTATTTTCGTAGTAAGCATTACTTAAATGCAAATCTATAGTATTTATAAATTGAATGATTTACTAGTGAATTATTTTTATATTTCACGCACCCATTTTATATTTTTTAATCCATCCGACGATTTATATAAATTCAATTATCATTCATTTTTATCATTTTTAACGGTCTTGTAATAATCTGATTTGAGATTCACGATAATCCGTTAGTAGGAATTATTGTAAAATCCAATTTACATATGAACAAGGTATTCGCAGGTAAAAAATTATATGTGGTATTCTCGTTCAAAAATGCACGTTTTAGTTTAGAATTTACTGAAAATTTTAAATCATACATTGTCCGTAACGTCGTACGAAGCAGTCGGTTTAAATAAACTCACGTTATGGTAATGGAACATACAGATTTACTTAACATGTAAATATTTTATGAAATCGTTCTTAACGTCCTATCTGAAATAATTTGTACCTGATTCGTACATACTAACTCTGCAGATGTTTTACTTAATATTTAAACATAATTTCTGCTTCACTGTCTTTTACAGAAATAGGCCGAAGACATTATAACGCAAATACATTGTCTCTTCTTAAAACAAGTTACACAAATTTTTTAAATTAATGCTGCTATGAAATGTCATTTAATACATACAATTACATTAAATAAGTGTTATTAAGGTACAAAATTACATATATATATGTAACAGTTATCAATGTGACCTAAACTTTTATACTACTTTCAGTGGTTTCCCCAGAGGTACCACCCAAAATCAATAGATGATATATTTATTCGTTGTTGCCAGACTACCAATGCTACCGATTTTTTAAAAATTCCTGAACCACCTCCATACATCCCTAAAAGCACCCTCAAAGATACAGGGAACTGGCATTTTAGGGGCGTCCAGGAAAAAATCATTACACGATACCCATTTCGGCCCTTTTTCCGACTTTCAGAGCCGCGAAGCTTTAACGTCGTGCCATGACCGTAATTCGATTGCTATTAACGTGAAACTTGACAGAGATATTAGGCACACATCTTGAAACATACATGCCGAGTTATAGAAGAATCGGTGGCCTCAAATTTTGATGGCTATTTTTCGAGCCCCCAAAAATAAATGATACTGTATCTACCTGCCGCGGTCAGACTACCAGTGTTACCGACTTGAAAAAATTCCTGAACCAGTTCCACACATTCTTGAAGACACCCGCAAAGTTACAAGTGATTAGCATTTCAGGTGTGTCCAGAAAAAAATCATTACACGATGCCCATTTTGGCTATTTTTCAGACTATCGGCGCCACGGAGTTTCAATATTGCGCCATAATCGCAATTGCATCGCTATCGACCTGAAACTTGACAAACACACTCAGCATGCGTCCTAAGATATATCTGTGGAGTTAAAGAAGAATTGGTGACCTCAAATTTTTATCGCTATTTTTCGACCCCCCAAAAATGAACGATGCTCTATCTATCTGCCACGGCTACATTACTAATGCTACCAACATGACAAAATTGCTGAACCAGCTCCAAACATCTCGGAACAGAACCTGCATAGACTCAGAATGCTGTTCCCGGACCCTAATGTGGCCACATTATTAAATATTATTTCACTGTTTGATAAAAATAACGAGATCTTATCGAATTAAATTTTGATCCACTTCTCTTATAATATATTCCCGAATAAATAAATTCCATCTATTTTCGATCTGAACAATTCTAAAAGAAAAATATTAAAACGTGTCAATTTAATTACTTCGGTTAAATTCGGTTTGAAATCCGTTCGCATGATGGCTTTACTTAATTCAGCGAAAAAGTGTAATTTAACTTGATTTCACCGAAAACTGCAAGGCTGGTTTTCACTGTTTCGACATGGCCGATTTCTAGCGAATGTGAAAAGCTTGGCAGATTCGGAATGAGATGAATTTTCCATGGTGTCTGTCAAGGTCTTTTGAACGAAATTTTCAGCGGCGGAGTTGAAAATAAAATCAGCATAGAAGGCTGACGAGTAGTAGCCGTTATCTCTCGTTAGGTCGCGCAACAATGCTCGTCGCATTGCATTGTTTAGCCTCGCGCCAACAATACGTACCCCTGAGTTGGTTATCGCCGTTGATAAGTGGCATCCGTTACTCCGTGGGTTTATGGCAATTTGAAACATTAATTGCAGATTAAACAGAGGTCGCAGGGATACTGTGCAGAGGTAATTATGCCGCGGTAATCTCCGGCTGACCAACCGCTCACTATGCCTGAGCCAATCCTAAACGTTGCATTGGTTTCGCCGTGCATCCATGCGTCGTTAATGTGGGCTGCTCGAATGTGTACATACGCGGGACAGTTCCGTGTACGAGTGTCGAACACACGGACGATTTGCCATACGTGATTGACAGTACACACGTGCGAACGTAATGGACATCGACGTTTGCACCAATTGCCAACGTAAAATCGTAAACTGTCGTCGTCCGAGTCTGTTCGTGACAACATGAACCTTGACGCCGGATTTAGGAGCGTTCGGGGCTACTATACAAAATCATGGACGTCTATCAAAGTTCAATCGATGGCGGACGTTTATCTATACGCGATTGACGTTATCCAATCGACGTTTTTTTCTTCATTGAATTATAGAGAAATCTTCGGAACGAAAATTGGAAGTGCTTTCAAACAGTTCAGTCCCGAATCGATGCCACCGGCTAAGAATTTCTTTTTTTTTTCCTGTTTCCACATTGATTACCGATAGCTCGCGAGACACCCCCAACAACCATAATCACAATTCTGAAATTGATACTACGAACAATGTTCATACAAGTAATGTCGGGATACCAAAATCTACGAAATACGAAGTAGGATGAAATAAAATTGTATATTTTTGTAATCAATATTTAAGCATTGTAAATATTTTAGAATACCACCGATAATCGTTTTTCTTTCGTCTACCTCGAGAAAAGAGAGAGAGAGAGAGAGAGATCGCAGTTGATGACGAGATGTGCTCGAAAATACATAAAATCGTTGTTTTTATTAATCAAAACCTGCAATATAGACACAGAATTTTTTTCATCATATATTGAAATTATAAATTATCGTTCCTCTTGGAATTAGCAATTCGTAATGGCGAAGGGATACTGTTGAAATTGTTAGCGAATGCTTGAATCGATTGAGAGAAATTCGGAAACAGTAAAATAAAATGGTGGACGTATCTCTAAATCGAATGTCGACGCGCAGTATTCTAAATACAAGATTTGTATTACATGTGAGTTTTCAAATAATTGTAATGATCAACGTACAGCAGCCTTTTGCAGTCGTGTTTTTGTTTCAAGCTTAGCCGGCTGATGTTCGTTAAAGTTTCTCAGTAAGCTTACGGCAGCCTTTACGCCTATTTCATCGACAAATATGCAAATATAATTATACAGAGAAGCTAATATATTATCGATAACCAATCGATATTCATTAGCAGCGTCACTATTGCGAGCTTGTCCGCGACATTTCAAAGGCGCCTGACCCGAAACAGATTTCAATCGCAGATTTAATCAAAGTGCATCCCCGATGGATAATTTCGACGGTGTTTACGAATTCAGTGCTTTTGACCGGCTCGGCCTTTTCGAGGCTTTCAGGCGGATGAGAGGCAAAGGTAGAGAGTCGCCGAGGGCTCGTAATACGTGCCGTCGTTCCCCGAGCTCATCAGTAACGATAGCGCGACGCCATAACTGTTCCCATAATGGAATTCGTTAATACGGGATGTCGTTTGAGACACCTCGTTTCCGTAATCTTGCCCCGGCCAGGTGCGCCGTATTCCGGATACACTCCGGTCCCGGAAAAAGCGAAGGCGTTGCCGAAGCGAAGGTATCGCAAACGGTAAACACCTTGTTTCCACGCCCGATGAGAACGCAATTTTCGAAGGACGCGACAAAAGATGCTGCCTGTTATCGCTCCGGTGTCTGTAAACTGTTTCTAAGTAGACGCAAATAGAAATTTGCGAACGGGGATAGAAAGAACGCAGCGCGACTCTCTGAAAAATACACTCCCGCCATTTTCGATTTTTCATCTTGTCCTCAACACTTTGCCGTCCGCGCGTTTCATCAGAATATTTTTGTTTGGCGCCGACGGTTTTTCGAAGTTTTTAGGAGATCGTAAGTCGTCAAATTTTACTAATATCACCCTCAGGTCTCATTAGTTTTCAATCCTGTCCCGCTATTTTTATGAAAGTTTGAGGATATATGTAAACAAATGTAAAATTTTTTTGTATTATATATTTATGTATTTATTAATACTTTATTGGGCACTTACACGGGAACATATTGAAATGCAAAAATCCGATTCTGATGAAACTTATAGGACCTTGTAGCTTTACTACAAGTCTCAACCGTGATAAACGTATTCTGCTTTCATATTCTAAATCTTATAAGTTTTTTCTGCCCTTCACCTTGAATGACCTTGGAATAATATAGTCACTGAGTTCCTAATGAATGGGACTATCATTGTAGGTGTTTAAGAAAGGGTAGTTCCATTTTAAAAAGTCAAGGTGACCTTGTCATCTCTAAAAAAATGATATAAAAACAAAATTTCTTTATAGCATCGTGTCAGCTCCATTGTACCATTCAACTTTGTCCTTACCATATTTTACGTACCTTTAGAAACAACAAAGATATTTGAGGTGCAAACGATTGGTGACTCACCCTGTATACTACTTTCGTGATCAAGTATTGGCCAATGGTGGTGCTGGATTTTCGTCGTTTGTTTGGAGCGTTAAGGGTAGTGGAAGCGCGGGTTTTCCCGGTCGGTGGTGACGTAGGCTCAGCGACGGGAGTCGGCAGGTGAAACGTGAACGGTCCAATATGTTTAAACTTCTTTGTCTTAACAAACTTCGTACGTAAAATATCTTCAACTGCAAATATTTCCAAATAAACGCTTCTATAAATGCATCAACCGATATCCATCATACCTAACGTCATGCATGCAACCCAATGCATGCGTCGTACGTCTAACAGAAATCGTAAAACTCTCGCGATAAAAATGTCACGATACTTATACCGCACAAATGCGCCGTCGTGTGAAAAGGCTCTAAGCGTTGATAGCCTTCGACGAGCGACTGCAGTCGAGATCCCAGCATAGACGAAGCCGGGAGTGTTCGAAGCTGAAAGTCACCGCGGAAATCCTTTCCAGGTCCTGGTTCACGGTTCGTAAACGCAATGAAACAGTTCTCGATGGAGATCGAAAAAAAAGAAAGAGGGCCGAGATTAACCGAACGATACGGTAGCAGACCGTTCTCCGGTGATTCGAGAATACAGTGGCCCGTGCGTGTCGGTTAGGATGGGCCACCATAGAAAGGGAGATAACATTTAGCCAGGGTCCTAGAAATATTCTGATCCACCCCTATCCGACGTCTCGCGTCTCGTGTCGTAGCCGTAGCAGCTGACGGTCTCACAAAAGTTCTCCAGCCCCTTCTTTTCTCTCAGTTTCCTATCTTCCTATACCCTTCCGTCCCTCTCGGATTCTTCTTCTCCTCCGACTTTGCCCGTATCCATTTCACGGTCTCTCGTTCTCTTTCTCCGTCTTTCTGCTATGTCAGCTGATGCGTTATGCACCGGGGCCGCGGCCCTCGACCAGCCGCGAACTCCCTCTTCCTCTCGCCTTGCCGAGCAACAATGGGGGGATTTATTTTATAAACACGGGATATCCCCGCGCGAGGTATTGTGAAGAGGAAATCCGGGGAGAAGAACGCAGAACGAGAAGGTTGCGGGGGCGTATCCAGAGAAATAGTTCCCGTGACTCACGTGCCACTTCACGGACCGCTCGCTCGCTCGCTCCCTCGCTTGCTCGCTTTTCCTTGCCACGATCGAGCACTCCTTTAAACGGCTCCGGCTACCGATCCGGGGATAATCCTATTTCGGTAAGATAGACGCCTGATCAAAGGTGAACAGATTACAAATTTTTCCGAGTGCGCCGCGCCGCGCCACCAGAGGAGAAGTCTCGGGACTTGCCTCGCTGAGAATCATTTCGGGCTTCGGTGCACCGTCGATTAAATGAAAGCTCGTAAAACGTGGGCGGTGGCCTTTCCAAGGGCCTCGGTTAGCGTTCCACCCTTTCATTTTCGTTGCTCGTTCTTACTCTTTCATTGAATACTATTATTATTTATTAACGCATTCGCAACGGGGAGTTTCCGACGCGATTGCTCGCGAATTTGAAAAACTTTTCGCGAAGCTACGCGATTTTAATATTTAATCTACCGTAGCCAATTAACACTTTGACTGCCAAACTAGCAGCCACAAAATTTCTATAAAATCGAAATGAGATATTGACTGAAATAAAAATTGAAGAAATAAAATGTATGCCGTAAAGTGTTCTCCCTACCTTTTTGCACTTTCTGTATAATCATCAGTTGTGGTACAAATGAATATATTAACGTAAAAATTAATTTCGAAATCGTACAAATAATTCCGTCACCCATATATGGTTGACACAGAAGCTAAACAGAGCTATTTTGTATTAACATAAAATATATAATTAAATCATAACATTGGGGAGAGAATGAATATTTCTATACTCAAGGATGGATATATTTTTCGCTTCCACAATTGCTCGATCGCTTTATGTGTCTTGATTAAAATAATCACAAATTTTCACGATGGAAGAAAAAAAGTGAAATGGTGGAAGAAGAGTTTAGAAGAACAGAGTTTCGTCCTGGGCCTGCTAGAAGACTCGTCGGTAAACCTGTGCAGCAGGCCCTGCTTCAGACGCTGGGATATCGGAAAGCAGTTAAGAACGGTATATCGTGAATCGACGACGGATCAGATAGCAGCGAGAAAGAGCACCCGTTTGAACACTTGTCCCTCTGCTGGCGAGCGTGGAAGGTAGAGATTTTATCCCACTGGTATCAAGAGTCGTCGAAACACTCCACAACGCGACGTACCGAATATGAATGCGACTTTCGTTTTTGCCGGAAATTACACGTTACCGAGATATTCGCGGGAAACTGTTTTACTAGCATATTCAATTTTTCCTTCAATATAGACACGTAACTAGGAGTAAAGGCAGATGTAAATTATATTGTTTGGAATCTACATGAAAAAAATTAGTTGCAGAGAAAGAATAGTATTTTATCGTTTGAAACTTCGTTTTCGAGAAAAATAAGTTTGAAGTTTCGTCAGTTTCGCGTGGCCTAGTATTTACAGGAAATTGAATCGGTTGATCATGATCAGACACGTCAACCATTTCCTATGCATTTAACAGCAGACGTAACCGCCCAACTTTCAAACTCGATTTTCTCAAAAAACGGAACGACAATCGAAAAAATAAAGTCAGTCGTTTTTTTCCAATCACCTTTACAAATAGAATCACAACGCGTCCGCTTGTTCCATTCTGTTTTCAGATAACTAATTTAACTGTAGTAATTGTTTAAAGTATTTATTGTTACGTCGGTCGCATTGACGCTCTTTACCGATTATTTGTAAAATAAACTCGATCATAATGTCTAGGATACGAAAGAGTTGAACTAATAATCATTGTTAGAAATTTCAACTTTCCGGTTTCGATTTGATCGGTGAAGTTATTTTTCCGACACTTTTTAATCAGGTCAAACGATTTTCAATATTTCTTACCGTGAAAATAATACCGACTACATCGACTCGTTTCAGTCACGTCTGTTGAAAACGCGATGCTTGTTTCGTGAGAAAAGCAATTTAGATTGACGGATTTTTCAATTCGTTGTCTCTCCTCTTTTTTTTTCTTTTTGGTTATTTCGAATACGAGCGGTTAAGCATGTCTATGGATCGATATTCCCGACGTACCGAGAATCGCGTTACGACTGACGAGCAGCTGACACTTTGTGTAAAAATAAATGTGGGATGTGCAATAATGTTTGCCAGTGTGCGACTTCGTTTACGAGAAAAATTGGATTTTGAAAACTATGATGGAGCACGGACCATGTTCGTGCGGCTCGTACTAATTATAAAGATTGATTGTGTTATAGTGGCATGTAATTATTTTCTTCCATAGTTCTTTCTCTCTCTCTCTCTCTCCCTCATGTTTTATATTGTTTATTTGAGCAGTAATTGATTTTTTGTACAGCTAGGTAAATAAGTTAGTTCTCAATGTAATTTCTTTAACAAAGACGAAGATTGGTCTAATTCGAAATATCGGGGAAATGATTGAAGTAGTTTTGTACAACAATTAAAAATCTGTTAATACTAGAACTACCAAACCAGTCATTTTGACTAGTCCCTAGTTTTTTCTTTTGCAATTATTGAAGTTTACTGATCGTGATACAGTTATAGGAACTTAATGATAAGGCATGGATCCTTAGACTGAATGTTACAAGCGGTCACGTAGTCACCCTATGTGCAAGGATAGGTAAAAACGAATTATAATTTTTTCAGTCAATTAGTTTTCGAGAAAATTGATTTTGGAAGTTCGAATTCGGATGTCCTACTGCTCGCGAGAAGTAGAATTGGTCGGTCGCGCTCAGACTTGTCAACTGATTCCTATTTCACAGTACGTCTAGTCGCCGACTTTTTATACTGAATTCTCAGTACACTGTATAAAAATCTAACTACCTATTAACACAATATGTAAAGTAGTTTTTATATACTGTCGTTTCTCCTTCTATTAACACTAGAATTAGCAAACCAGTCTAGTCCCTAGTTTTTTCTTTTGCAATTATTGAAGTTATAAAAACGTTTTCATCAGAAATTTTCAGATGTACTTCTTTAATGACGTATACCTTACAATAAGTATTGTATGAAGTTTCAATAGATGCAGTCTCGTTATTATTACAAAGCAATGTATATCGTTGGATTTATTGTTCGGACATACAGTGGCGCACGAAAGTATTCGGACACTCTTCAAACCTAAATAACTTTTTTAAGATTGGACCAAACGTCTTGACTTTTCTTGAGCAATTAGTTGCATTGATTTAATAAATGATATACAAAATAAATTTTGTAAATATTGGAACTGATGTGAATTACATGACCAATAAAAAAGGAACTTTTTAAATACTTTTTATTTGAGCCACGCACAAAAAATTTCAAAGACGCATCTGGTAGATTTATGATAGTTATACACATGCAGAAAAATTCATTAAAATCGATCGACGTACACACGAGCTTCGTGTCATTGAAAATGGTGAAAATCGCAATTTTTCACGATTCTTGATCAGTTTCTGCTTAAACTATAGAAATTCTTACATCTTTCTACGCGTGCCATTTTCTCCCGCGTCAATCGATTTCAGTGAGATTTTCAGCATGTGTATAACTAACACAGTTCTGAAAAACAAATATTTTAAATTTTCATTACGAGTTGAAATAAAAATATTTTAAAAAATGTCTTTTCTACTTTCCCACGTAATTTCTACCAATTAGAATTGTTTCAAAATTATTTTTGCATACCATTTAGTAAATCAATGCTGCTAGTTGCTCCAGAAAATTCAAGTCGTTTGGTTCAATTTTGAAAAAGTTATTTAGGTTTGACGAGTGTCCGAATACTTTCGTGCGCTACTGTATATTAACTTAGCGTTAATATATGTTTGTTTGAACATCGTGTAAAGGAGAATCGTCTTACACTAAAACGCGTATATTCCATTATCTGAACATAGTTAGTCCAATAAGTGTGTTGATCAATCATTTCGCAGCAACATAATTGATTTAGAATGAATGATAATGTAGCATTATGCCTGTCGATAATAATTCGAAGTATTGGGTAATAGACGAACGTTGATGTGATATGTACATATGTGATTACAGAGCATTGACGCAGAAATCATACGGATGAAAACGTAATGATTATTTAGTATGCAATACTAGTTTGCCTACAAAAATAATCTTTTACTATAAATATATTAAATGCGTGTATAGTTATTCCCATGAATCTTTCCCAAGGAAACGATAAATTTATGTTGAAATATAAAATAAGTGTTTCATAAAATACGTCCTCCAACAAAATGATACGTTACGTCGATTCATATGGTAAATAAAAGTATAATAACTGCAGCGGGATAACAATACGTACCTCAAGTATGAAAAGAATTACTTCCTCTGTTCCAGCACCATGTTTGCGTTGTACTCTGTTCTTATATTCTGGCTGCTAGAAAATCTAAAGCACGCACTTTTGTAATTACGACGGAAGGTAATAAAAACGGTGCAAACCTTAACGAAGTAATGCGGCTAAAGATAATTAAGAACATTGCTTTTAAGACTACGGTATAATCTATTATTCTTCTTCACCGCATTTGCGTTATAACAGTAAAATTGTTTTAACTCAGCAATTATTAGCTAATAAACTCACTATAAATCTTATATAAATCCGCGCATACGCGCAATTGTAGTTACGCAAATTATGCGAAATTAAATATTTGATAAATAAGTGCTGAACGCATGTTGTGATATTAAATAATTTAAATTAAATGTACAATCATTTAAGAACTCTTTGAACATTTTTGTACGTGCGTTGTAATTTGTTTTCTGTAATTATACAAAAATTAAATTTTCTCGAAAATTCCAGTTGACACGAAGAAAATAATACGTCCAGTTATTTACAACTTTTTTATCCGAGTGTATAAGAGAAATTGAAAAAATAAATTTTATTAATTTGCGTCAGTTATATACACGTTGCAAATTTCATTGAAATTGAAATTAATGTTATCGCGAGATATAAACAGTTAAATGTGCTAGGAATCACTGCTCTGCATGACTTTCGGCCTATGACTGTAATAAATCTAAATAACCTCGCAATTTTCAGTGTCTGTCGCTGTGTTTCCATCCAAAACGATTTCGACGAATTTTTTGATACGCGTATAACTGACAAAAATCGACAAAAACCATGTTTCAAATGTGCAGATAAAAGAGTAACAGAAAGTGACGTTCGTTATTCGATTCATGATTTCCATCGAATACATTTTTCGAAACTTTTTGTTACACATTACCCGGTAAAAATAATCTTTCGTTACCTTAAAAATAACCCCGCGCAACATGAAACATTTTCTAAAAAGTAATTCCCTTTAAAAGTTACACAAAAAATTGCTAAAATATAAATTTTGAAAACTAATCTTCAACAAGGTTTTTCCACAATATCCTTACACGTTAGCCGGTAAACTAATTTCTCCAACGTCTCAAAAAAAAAAAAGAAGAAAAAAAGCTCTAGCAACGTGAAACATTTCGTAACAAGCTATTCCCTTTAAATGGCGAACAAGGATTTTTTTGCTGACCAGTAAATTTCGAAAGCAATTCTAAAGCAAGGGTTTAAACAGCGGTTCTCCTGGGCAAGATGGCGAAGACCGATAGCGTCCTGCGACGGAAAATTAGAAAAGAGTCCCCACCGCGTAGTTCGCAAGGAACACCGGAACGGAAAGTCGCAGAATTTCGCGGGCAGGAATTTCCCAGCGGGAGTTCTCCGTCGAGTCGAACTTTCGTCACGTGACGGCGGAAGTTTGGACTGCAACTGGTGCATCACGGAATAATTGGTTCCACTCGGCAAATCGACGGAGCGGACAATCGTAGATATAGATCGCCGATGAGCGGGACAATTTTCCTTGAACTAGTTTCAAGAGGAGCCGTGACACCGTTCGACACACGTTTTCACTCGCCCGCCCTATTTCCCGACTCCTCTTACCTCGTGGTCGGTCATGCGATTAGATCCGCCGATTACATCTTGTAGCCGAACGAACGAGACCCTGGCCACGACGAATGTTTTTCACCGTGTCGACCCGGTAACTACCGCCATAACCCAGCCCCGACCATAAAACTTCGTGTAACTCCATCTGCTTTCGCGTCCGCTTGTACACTCGCGGAAAAATGTCATCGTCGGGAATTGTAGACGTTAAAACGGAACGGCCTGCAGAGGGGGAGTGGGGATTCGTTTCGTTTCGCTGATTGTCGGATTAAAAAATATTGCTCCCAGACAACGTCACGGATAAATACACGAGCCAAGACTATTTCCTGTCCACTTTCTCTGATAAGCCAGCAAAATTCACTACTCCGAGGCCAGCCGCGAGTACAGAGGGTGTAAAGAAACGTGGCTTTCACAGGTCCTCCTATATTGCCTAATCGACGAAGAAACTCTCGATAATGTTTTCCTAAAATTGGCTTCAAACACCGGGAGCTTTTATATCGATGATTAAATGTCTCACTATCTCGTAAGCTGAATATAGAATACTGTCGCGTTAAATGTCGCCACATCGGGCCGAAAATGTTGTAGTTGTCGTGTATACAGGGAACGATCGAGGATAATACTATCGTAGTTATTCTACAGTTATTTGAATAGTTTAAACGACTTTGCAATAGACGGGATGTTTTTCGAAAAAATTTAGAATAATGGTTAATGGGAAATTAATAATGAGGATGTTTAATGTATGTTTAATGCTTAAATATTAATCATGTAAATGGCATTTCTGTTCGATTAATTTTATTTGAACTTTCGCCAAGAGCTTGACATGAAATTGTATGTCATGGCGTTAGTAGCCGTATCCTTATTATGGCAATACAAATGCAATATTCCAATACCTTCAACATAGAATTGACATTTTTAAGCTTCAAGATTTTTTTAAAGTGACTTTCCAACAAAACATTTTGAGGAATCACAATGTGTTTTCTAGGTAGAATGTTCTTGAATTTTTTCGTAATTTATTATTAATCCAAACATAACAAATAGATCATAATGTGTCAATCTATGTTCGTTCTACAAGAGTTGTAAGAGGGTAACGATTTGAAATTCATCTGAGAAGATTTTCTTTGAGAGTACTACCGAACGATAACCACCAAAAAATCACTTGGTTGGCAACAATCTTTTATCGAGAACTTACCAGGTCTGTAAATATGAAACCGGAATTTGTTCATACATGGCGTTAACTGTCAATGTAGTTATCGTCAAACTGTGTCATTAACGGCCATTTTCTTGTATTTACATCTGATAAATATTTTCAACTCGCAACCGTACAAGTTTCATACAACAGCATAGTTTTTAATAGCGTTGAACATGAATTTTGTGCTTGGAAACTACGACTTTTGGACAGCATTGATTTTTTATTAGCACTTGTAGAAAATTGCTGAAAAAGTACATTGAATGCTTGTCGAAGCTTAATATTTGACAAAGATTTTCAACCCACAATCATACAAGTTTCATACAGTAACTCCGTTTTTAATAGCGTTGTACATGTCGACATAGCTACCGACGGGTAATACTTCGAATAACATATTTTCTGTCATTTTCATACAATAAACGTGTATTTTTTATACAAAAATTCCGGCTTCGTATTACATGCTTGACGATGAGAAGTCACGCGTACGTGGCAGTGGGTAGCAAAGGGTTAAAATATGTTAAAATACTTTTGTAGCTTATTGTACGTACATAAGACATTTGAAAGTTGATGAGGTTGTTATAAAAATTTTAATATAATACAAATAACGAATATGATTCACCTGTACGTAAAAGTGTACATAGAATTATTCTATAAGGCACGAGTCTGAGATAAGTTACCGAAAGATAGATAGTTACCGTCAAACCGTGTCATTGAGCCACCTGTTTGTTTCGAGATCTGATGAAGGTTTTCAACTCACAACCACACGAGTTTCGTACAACAGCATAGTTCTTAATGGCGTTGAACACGTTGAATTTTGTGTCTGAAAACTGCGATCTGCCGACAGCATTGATTTTTTACCGTTCAAAGAAAACTGCTTCAAAATCGCATCGAATGCTCGTCAAGGCTTACGGTGAGCATGCTCTTGTTTAATCACGGTGCTCTGAGTGGTTTAAAAAATTCAAAAGCAGTGATTTTGACGGGAGAAACTAAGAATGGGGATGACGTTCAAACGCAACGACAACTACCGGATCAATTAAATGTCATATGAGTAGCCGTCTCCATAGTTTGAAAGCCATGGGAGAGATGCAGAAAATATGAAAATAGGATTAAAAGGCAACGCAAAGTGATTTTACTTCATGATAATGTACCATCGCACATAGCAAAACCGGCCAAGGAAACGATTGAGGCGTTTACTTGGAAAATATTTTTCACAGACTTGGCTTCCTGCGATTATTATTTATTTGCATCAATGGGACACGCTGCTTCACAACTTACGAAAATGACCCGATGACTGGTTTGCCTCAAAAGAGGAACAGTTCGTTTAGTGTGACATCCACAAATTGCCAGAGCGAAGTGAAAATGAATAATTTTCATACAATAAATGTGTATTTTCTATAAAAAAAATTGTGATTTCATATTTACATAGCTGCTAGATCACCGTTTTTGCAGAAACTATTATCCTCAGAATAAAAAACGCTCTCGAAGTTCAAGGCGAAGATCGATGTTGTCGAAGGAGCTTCGAGTGGAGCCTCGTCGCAATAACTCGCAGTACCCATAAAATATTTTTTTTTTTTACGTGGCCGTACATTTCCACCCTGCCCCGTTTCTTTCTCTTCCTCTTCGCATTTGTTCTTCGAGAAATCCGTTCTTCGAGAGTCGTAACTACGGATAACGCGTAGCGGCCGATATAATTTCCAACCTGGCCGTTCTGCTTAAGTACAGGCTTTCTTTCGGTCGCGAGCAATTTACACCTCGCGGAGACGCCGACTACCCGCCCGTTATAAATCCTCGTCGTAACTTTACGTTTGCGGCGATTTCAATCCCCCCGACGTGGCTTTAGACCAACACGGTAATTCGTAATTATTATTAACGATCCGCGGGGACCGCCTCCCCTCGAACCCTCTTCGCCGTTGCTCCATCCCCCTGGCAAACGTCGTGTTTGTTTCCCCTCTCTTTCTATCCCCATGGCGCTTTCTGATTTTCATCTTACCACCCGTACGCGTTCCTCGCCGGTTACGGAGTCGGTTCTTGCGAGTCACGTTACCGAACGATGAAATATGAACCCGCGACCGCAAAAACTGGACGGGATCAGCGTGGAAAACACGGGGCACGATCGCATTATTTCACTCCATCCCCGGTCAGGTGCAATTGAAATATTTATCAGGGACGTATGGGGTCGGAGGGACACGGTCTCCGAGAAAATACCGAGACTCGCCGCCGAAGACAAATAGTTTTGCTCCCCGATAGGCCAGAAGGGCCGCACCGTTGGCACAATTACCGTTGTGATTTGACTCATGAAATATTGAACCGCATCGGCGATCTCGTAATGAGAGCCCCGGCAAGAAATACCGAAGTTATTGCTTGTTAAGTAAAGATCGCCCCCCCCCCTCTCCCCGATATTATCGGAAAGGACATTATTCTTCTTGAATAAGTCGCATTCTGTAATTGGAACTTCCACCGGTATGCGTACCGTTCTTCTTTTCTTTTTTCGTTTCGAAGTGGATTACCTTGGTGCACTAGGCTGGAAACTAAGACTCCGCGGTTATTTCTGAAAATAGATTTTTCTTATGCGGTTCTGCGCCGGCAAATCGGAAATAATTGCTTGGAAGGTGCTTTGGTTAAGGAGAAAGAAAGGAGAGACGAAGCAGAAAGTCTCGGCTTCCCTGTTTAACATACACTGCGAAACAAAAAGATAGCACACCTTATATTTTCCCATATTTTATGTTAAAAGCTGATTAAGACACGTTTTTTTTTTTACCGATAATTCAGAGCATGTCTGTGTATACAGTTTACAAAATATTGTCCGGAACATATCTTCGACAGGATTTTAACACAAAAAATGTAAATATTTGTTGAAATAAAGCAATGTATAATCGTTTATGTTTTCATTCACAAAAAAATTGAGTCTCCTTTTGTCTTACAAAGAAACTTAATTTATTTCTTCTCCGATATATTTGCAAAGTATTGGGTTGTCAGGAAAGTAATTTCGTTTCTTTTGTGAAAATGAAAGACAATTTTCGTATAATTTATCTTGGTAGTGTTTCATTGTCACCGTACGAGTACCAAGGATTGTCCCTTTTCCCCCTTTCGAGATTCATTTGAAGAATAACGCTGCTGTTGTTCTTATCGGTAGTCTTATACTGTTCGTAAGATAAGTGTAGAAGCGCATATTACTCGAAGCTGGATAAGCTAATTCCATGTCTCCGTGTTTTACCGAATAAATGCGACGCAGCCGTCTCTCCTTTCGCGAAGTCGGAATTAAGATTTAAATCGCACAAAAGCCACAGAAATCGTCGCCAGCGGCTAATTCGAGGAAACTATTTGAACGTCAGTGCACCAAACGCTCTTCTCATTTGTTCTGCCGCGACATCCATTCATTTCTAAACCTTCTTTTACGTCCCATTAAAGACGCGTCCATTCTCTTCCGCACCGGCCAGACATCGTGATACTTTTTCATTACAGTTGCCCGGATGATTTCAATGAGCTCGTCCACGGACATCGCGGCGAGTGGACACGGTCAAAGGATATCAGGTTCCCTGACAACTTAATAGTCCCACTCTTCCCGTGTCATCCGCAGAATCTTTTCTCGCTGTTAAAGTAGACCGGCCATTGGATATCGGGTCCTGTGTCCCTGAGACATTCACAGGCACGCGTTCGTCAATTAAAAAAAACTGCTGCAAGGAATGGAGGATATGGTGAAGCGGTTATGCGAACGTCAGTTACTTTCATCTTCGTTCGATCGCTACGAGGCAGTGCTAGATTAACACTGAACCTACCGAGCATTGAAATTAGCAAGTACGTATTGCCCTATCAATATGACAAGATTTAATTTATTTGGATTCTATTATTGGATAATTTTTATTTTAAAATTATACTGTTGTCAGATTAACGAAACAACAAACGTAGATATATATTTTAGGCGTGGTTACAACGTTATAAGATCAGATCACACTTTGATTTCTCTACTTTATATCAGCTATCACACTGGTTGAACTATATGACTGGACTATCAACTATGAATTATGTACTCTGAACTATAACACTGACCTCTCTGCGCGGACACACGCGTTGCCTTATAGGCATTCTTCAGGGGGCGGTTTCCCTACGTCATCCAATCACTCATTTCACTACTACCCTACTAAGGCCCTCTTATTTAAAAAATGCCTGCAATATTGAATAAAGAAAGCTGCTGATCATTGAAGGC
>CM052094.1:17177320-17193554 GCA_028453745.1 Agapostemon virescens
AATTTTATAACTGTATTATTTTAAAATGGAACATCTGAAAATGATAAATAAATTCTAAGAACTTCAATAATTGTAAAATATAAAGTCACGTGCTTCGGGCGTTAGGAAATGGATGATAACAATTTTCTCAATATTGCTGTTTATGGGGATGCGTGTCCGAGACGCAAGAAAAGAAGAAGCTGAAGTATAATTACACAAACCTATCGCATGACCGTTGAACCACATCAAAATATAAATTGCTTATCCCACGGTAACAATGTCTACTTTAACTACGTAGGCTGTCGTTATAACAACTGCTAAATAAATTAATATATTACTGAATGTGTTACAAAAAAGGTCTTCTTATTTGCAAATCTACATTGAAAGCATTGTATAAATTCCAAGATTTTTTAGAAAAATAAATAGTCAATTTGCTCGTCTCAAGTTAACAATATTTACCTTGACTACATAGAATATCGTTATAAACATTGCTAAATAAGTTAAGCTACTGCCTAGCAAGTTATAAAAAAGTTCTCTTCATTTGTTTACATTACAAGTAGTGTATAAATTGCAAGATTTCTTTAAAAAATAGGCTGTGCAAATTGCTTATCCCACGGTAACAATATCTACCTTGACTACATAGAATGTCGTTATAAACATTGCTAAATAAGTTAAGCTACTGCCTAGCAAGTTATAAAAACGTTCTCTTCATCTGTGGATTTATATTACAAGTATTGTATAAATTGCAAGATTCCTTTAAAAAATAAGCTGTGTAAATTGCTTATCCCACGGTAACAATGTCTACTTTAACTACGTAGGCTGTCGTTATAACAACTGCTAAATAAATTAATATATTACTGAATGTGTTACAAAATAGGTCTCCTTATTTGCAAATCTACATTGAAAGTATTATATAAATTCCAAGATTTAAAAAAAAAAATAGTTCAAATTGCTCGTCTCAAGTTAACAATATTTACCTTGACTACGTAGAATGTTGTTGTAAACATTGCTAAATAAGTTAAGCTACTACCTAGCAAGTTATAAAAAAGTTCTCTTCATTTGTTTACATTACAAGTAGTGTATAAATTGCAAGATTTCTTTAGTAAAGAGGTTATTACTAAAATATAAGAAAGTTCTAATGTCCATTATAAAATTGAAGCGCAAATAGAAGTGACATTTCTACGGACCAATCGATACACCCATCAAAGATATAAAATAATTCGTCGCCCGAGGATCGAATAATATTTCAATGAATAAAATGACAAAAGCAATACGGGTTTCTACAGGAAGGGGTTGAAAATCATGGAAAGAAATGAAGAAAATGGAGGGATGGTTGTCCAAACGATTGCGTTGATCCCCGTTCGATCACCGCGCGGTTTGACACGAGTCAGACCTGACTTAGGCAGTGTTAGGCCATATTTCGGGCAACAAGCCGACAGTTTTTCGCGCTTGCGGTTGTTCGTGACTGCGCACGTTCGCAGTGTTTTATTTGGCACGACCGGGAAGTGGAACGAGTCCCAGAACCCCGGCTGTCAGACCAGAAAAACCGTTGATGTCTCGCGCGGGCACCGCTCTCGCCAAAATATGATTATCTTCGGTCCGATAACAGCAGAATCGAGCTTTCCAGGTTGCATCGAAGCTGTACGCGGTAGTTAAGCAGATGACGCCAGGTGTAGAGGCGAATGTGTACGGAAAACGTTTGCCAATTAATTCGTAAAAGTCACTTGAAACTCCTGTGGTATAATTCCAAGTGTATAGAAAGTGTTCGATAAATATTGAAAGCTTCGGTGCAAGCTTCGTACCTTTCGACGATATGGTATTACGGGCACCGTGTATCGTCTCTTTGTACAACGTGGAGTGCATTACAAATGTTTTGCTACTTTTCCAGCGCCATTGTCGCTGGGGAAAAAATGTTTGAACGGAAATTAACGTGACAGTTTTTACTGGCGTCGAGTTCGAGTCTTCCTTATGGGCTCTTTTCTCTGCTTTTACTCCGTGGCCTGGCTTCTCGGTTGAGTTTACTATTTCATTTTATTTCGCTTTCTTAAAAAGTGAACCGATATCTAGGCGACTTTTCCTTGGAACCGGCGAACAAGCGATATCTCGAAGTTTAAATTACTTGTCTTGATAAAGATCGTTTTATTTTATCCCTTTTTAGTTTTGTATGCGCTCGAGTTTACGATATTACCTTCGAAATGGAATAAAGGAATTATGTAGAACGAAAGGATTAAGATAATATTGTTTTCTATACGCTAATGCAAATCTTAAAGTAAGTTTATCGATTGACTTTCTTCTATTCAGTTCTTCGGAACTTCGGACGCGAATGTCCACTGCAGAGTATTCTTTTAAACCATTTTGCAACGTTCACGGCGTGAAGCGTACTTCCCAAGCATTGGTCTTTAATTAAACGATAATTAAATGTTCCCTCAATTTCTTTACAGTCGGAATTGGAAACTGTCGTACGGACGCCTTAAACGTATGCAAATCAAATAAATTGTACGCAAGAAATGTAAAACTGTCGACAGTAAATACACATCTTGAATGAAAATTACTGGGAATGAATCTACAGGTTGAATAAAATTATTATCGCTATTCGCTCAAACTTCGCGTTATTGTCAAACGAATGAAAATAATTCGAGAAAGGGAAAAAGGATGCATCTCAAATTACAGTACAGATATATTTCTGTGTACGTTAAAATTTTTAGAATCAAATTTAGAAAAATACTACACATCCACATTTTCTTGCAGACCGTCGTTGCACCGTCTAATTAAGTTAGAACATTTTAAGCAGAGGAGAGTTGAACAAAGCAGGCTAGTAGGCCAGAATGAAGTACTCAATGCTGTAGGCTCTGTGGACGCTGCTATCTCACCGATGGCAATGCAAATATTTTCTTTTCTGTGTCGAGACGCATCGTAAACAATTCATGCCAGTGTATTGTATATGGCTGACATGATACGGCCGATTTATTGAGAAACCATGCATTCAAGTATCGTACACACTATTTTTGGTGAAGTCAATTTTTCAAAGTTGTCGCTTCTCCGATATTTTTGGGTTCAAATAAAATATACAATAAAATTAGATGTGTGCCAGCCATTTTATCTAGTTTTGTTAACACTTGCATGCAAATGCAAAGCACAATATAGGTAAACAAGATACTAATATTGTTCCGGTGATTGTCCACGTGGAGTCGCCATAATGAAGAATTACTTCATGGTGAACAACCCTCAAACTGCTTTTACATTGTAATTTGTAATCAAATTATTAGACAACGTTACCGAGGATGCCACGTTGATTTACAATAAAAATTGCTGTCAACGTTGAGAGACCCATTGAAAAGTGTTCAATCATGGACAACGGACCTTGAAAAATTCTAAAATACTGGCCGGTGGGTAAAGTGTTAACCCTTAGCACTCCAAGAAATTTTAATTCCAAAATCAAAATATATTTTTGACCTAAAACAGTTCCACTGTACATGGTTCATTTCCTTTCGTAATGTCAAATTTATTAATATTACTCCTAAGTGTAACATTACAATTTTTACCGACTTCGTAAATGCAAACATAGCGATGTATAAACTATTTTAAATAACAGTAAAGGAATATTTAATGTCGCTTCAGAGGCGCCATTGGAGAACTAAGGGTTAAAATTGCTTGGAGCGCCTAAGTGTTAAGTTCGTACGATTCGAGCAATGATTCGCGGCGAATGGAAACCCCGCGACAGCTCGGAAACAAAATCGGACGCGTTGTCGGTGACTCGCGGAAGATTCGCGTAATGCGTCCGCGCTCTCGTTCGCCGCACTTCGGCTAATTGAATTATTAACGCCGGTCAGGTGTGAAGGATAGATGCTCCGGGGTTAGCTAATTGTGGTGTCGTAAATAATAGAGACGATCCAGCGTGTTGCAGTTCACCGGTGTGGCGTCGCATGGAAAAGGGTGGCTGAGTTGGTCGACATAGGTAACCGGGGCTGTGGATCCGCGGGCAGAGGGCGGTTGGAGGGGTGCAGCGTTGAGTGCTCTCTGAATAAACAAATACCGAAGCGTGCTCATTATTTACGACGGTACCGCGTTGCGGGGTCCGCTGCGGACGCTTGACGGACAGGCTCGGTCGGTTATATATCCAGTTGCGGTATAAACGGGGGTGATTTCCGGTAGCTTGGCCACCCTCAAACTCGCAGCACCGCGCGATGAATAACGAAAATTTCTGCGCGCCACGGCCGGGGCTACTCCTCGCCACGAATTTTTCCGATACACGGTTTCATCGGCCGTAAAATTCGACCGGGGAACCTGTTTTTTTCCCCCCTGTCCCGTTCTATTCCGTTTCGTTCTGTTCCGTTCTGTTCCGTTCGCAAACGCGTGCCTGCCACCGCGCCGATATTAAATCGGTGATGGATGCCCGGAGAATGTCTGTAAAATCTGGGCCGTCCATTTGGTTTTACAATTCAGTTAAAGAGGATTACTACCTCCCGCACGGTTTATTACTTGGACCATAGTAAACGCGACGCGGATTGTACAGCGCGCAAGATGCAGCGGACAACCGACGCGGCGCACTAAGCAAATTGTGCTCCCTCGAAACACGGACGCGCGTATTTTCTGATCCGATAGCCGATAGATGATTCTTATAGATTTTTCATGCGTTCGATACGAACCTGAAAATTGCACCCCTTCATCGCCCTCGCGGTTTTTCAAGCTCGGCTCTTTTTCGATTGATATTTTCTCTCTCTTTCTCTCTCTCTCCCTCTCTCTCTCTCTCTCTCTCTCTCTTCTCTGCACACGGCACTCTATTTTTTGAGTATGATCAAAGCTTGAAGGATTCAGTTATATTATCGGGTTTCTAAACTTCTCTCTCTCTCTCTCTCTCTCTCTCTCTCTCTCTCTCTCTATTTCTCTCTCTCTCTCTCTCTCTCTCTCTCTCGCCTTCTCTTCGCGTTGTTAGTCTATTTTGAAGTTTGATTAAACCTTCGTGAATTGAATTGTATAACCGGTTTTTAACCGTGATTTTTTCAACCTGAAAACCTACCCGTATGACGTGTTTTTCAAGGTAGAAAAGTTCTTTGTAATTGTGGACTGTGACGCATGTGAAAAATATCATGTTCAATCGATTCGTGTTATTTTTGTTTGTACGACTCGTTTTACTTATACGGATCGTATATAAAAATATAGATCCTACAAAAATTGAAATACTTTTAAAAAATGTTACAATATGTTTCAGTGAAAAAGAGAAAGAACAAAAGCTTGAAACTAAAGACGCTATGAATGTAATTTAATCACTTGCAAGCTATCGTTAGATGAAATACCATATGAAAAGATTACTAATGTATTCTACAAAATCTAAATACATGTTACGCTTTATTATAATTCACAACAATTTTATGAAACGTCTATAACAATATTTCCAAACTCATTAAGTTGGAAGTCTCAGCTGCTTCAGTCAGAAGAAAAAAGAACAAACGCTTGAAACCAAAGACGCTATGAATATAATTTAATCATATGCAACCTGTCGTTGGTTAGGGTACCTCATGAAAAGATTACTAATGTACCCTGGACAGTGATACTCTAATAGTTGTTATATTGAATTCAACAAAATCTAAATATTTGTTATTCTTCATTATAATCCACAACGATTCTATGAAACGTCTATAACACTGTTTCCATACTCATTAACTTGAGAGTCTCGCTTGAACCTTCGGGTTGACTAACCGATCGATTGTAATGTCATTGACACCTCGTTTCTGTAACGCCGACCCAATTATGAAGATTCGTAGCGTAAAGTATTCGAATATACATTTTATATTTAATCGTAGGACACGCGTGAGTATTATTTTATCAATTTTATGCCTGAATAATCTCGTCTACACGAATAAACAATTATTCGGACGATAGTAACATTTTCATGAAAACGGTATTTTAAAGTATTTTCAGGCTAGAATGGGCCAAGTTTACACAGTCTGGAAGTATCGCGAATATCGAGAAAAACGCAGCACAGATCGTATATACAATATATACATATATATTTGCATGCATCATGATATTTAATAAGCGGGAAAGAAAGTAAAAAATATTTTCAAATAAACAAAAGTCGACAACATGCGATTTATTTTGCAGTGCCATAAAATACGCGTGGGATATCATTTCATTTCGGACCTGTCAACAAAGTGTGTTCACATGAAGCTATCGAAAATTCACGATTCGCATCATTTGTTCCAATACGCGTTCGTTGTAATGCTATGCGTCGGATACGCGTATAGAACCACGGGTTTGCGGACACGTGAAAGATTTTATATGTTGGTGGAAAAATATCGCATGCCCTGATTTTATACCAAAAGAGTCTGAGGAAAAACGTAACGATCGAAAGATGCGTAACCGATTGTATTCGTACTTTTTCTATCGTGCTATGCTTCCCGTTATATAATTTGCCACTTTTTCCAACTGGAATTAAACAGAATTCGATGTCCAATATTCAAAGCTTTCGAAAGAAAAACGTTAGTAAAACATCGTAAAGCTCTATCGACTTTTAAAAATAATATTGCCTTAAATACGTTGAATATGAAAATATGAAATACTATTGAACTTTATTTTAAAATACAAACCTGCGTCGAGATCTGTTCGGTGTTATAGTATAAAATTTTATTAAACGCGATGACATTTGCAAATATGAGATTGATTTAACGTGTCGCATGCTAACAGGACATAAAAATTCACAGTTCAGCATTGACCAATTTAGAAGGAGATTTTGGGAGGACATTTTAGCTAGGTCGGATTAGTTGGACTGAGCCAAGGGTTGCAGCTACTGCGTCTATGACGTGCTTAGCACGCTGCTGCTTCGTTTATCTGCACTGACTCAGCTCGTTGAATAAACTTGAAACTTAGGAGAGAGTGATCAAAAGTGACCAGAGTTGTTTGAAGTACAAAATCGACGATGGCGAATAACTTTAAAATACGTAAATAGTTTCCAAATGCATATGATTAACACGTTAAACGATACGGCAGTACATGGGGACAAATTTACAAATTAATATGTTGTAAATAATTCATATAATATTAACCCTTTGCACTCCAAACAATTTTAATTCGAAAGTCGATACATTTTTTTTTGTCCTAAAGTAATTCCATTGTACGTGGTTCATTTCCTCTCGTGCACATCAATTTTTACTAACTTCTTAACACTTTACCGACCCGAAGCCTATTAATAGGATTTTCAATAATTGCACTTAACAGAATGAAGCTTAGAAAACTACTTTTACATTGTAGTTCGTAACGAAATTATTTGATAACGTTACTGGAGATGCCTTGAGGATTCTCAATAAAAATTCCTGTCTGTGCTGAAAAATCGGTTAAAATGTTTTCAATTATGAACAGTGGACCTTAAAAAATTCTGAAACTATCGCCGGTCGGTAAAGTGTTAAATGAGCCGTTTATTTTGAAAGTGGCGTAAGTCCATTTTTTAAAAAATCAACTTGTTATTAATATATTTAAAATCGTTAAGATTTTACATTTTAATGTAAAAATTATTTAACAAAGAATGAAAGTTGAATATTTTTTTTATTTTATAACATAAAAGTGTATACATTTATTTTAATTTCAAGGGAAATTTACTTTTCCTATGGACTTGTGCTTTCTTAAGAATTGAAAACGTCGTTTCATTGAAAAACATATTATTTCTTCAATATTGTTAATTATGCTAATTGGGATGATAAATTTGACACTTTTAGAAACCCAAAACATTATTCTATTACGTTATCTGTTACCCATATTTTTAAATTAAATCCAACGCAAACCCTTCAATATCTCGATTCGAGCATAAATGAACTTAAGCCACTTTCAAAATAAACGGCTCAAATACAAATGTTGTAATGTAAAAATTGTTTGGAGTAATGACAGACAGAGTCTGACAATTTTTAGTGTCGCCTCAGACGTGCTATTGGAGTATTAAGGGTTAAAAAATATTCACACTATATTGATAGGTTTGATAGAAATATAAAAGCACAAATGTGGAAAGCAAGTCTTTCTTTCCATTTAAAGTTAAATAAAATATGACATGAAAACTGGATAAAATAGCTCCGCGTTCAACGTGTTAACCCTATATTCACGGTTCGCCAAGCGTGACTATTACATTATTTTATATTCGTGACGAGTTTTATTCGGATTTTCTCGATTTCTTAAAATATATTAGGTAAATCGGAAAGTTCCGTCCGTTTTTTTACAAAAAGTATAGCTTTATTCATGAAAGAAAATGAAAAAGTACGTTAATCAAAATATTGTCCATCGTTAGCGATGACTTTTTCCCATCTTTTTAAAATGAATTAAATCGTAAATTTTAAAAATTTTGAATTAAATCGTTCTTCAGCAAGTGCGTGTGCCATCGACCGAAACAAATGGTAGTCAGATCGGGCACAGTCTGGTGAATAAGCCGCATGTGGTAGCACTTCCCAGCGAAGTGCTTCTATCGTTTCCTTGACAATTTTTGAGACGTGAGGCCGAGCATTGTCATGCAGGAAAATCACCTTACGCTGTCTCATTTCATATTGTGGTCGTTTTTCGTGCAATGCTCGACTCAAACGGATAATTTGTTGTCGGTAGAGATGTCCTGTGACTGTTTGACCAGTTTTTAGCAGTTCATAGTATACCACACATTCCTGATCTCACCAAATGCAGAGTAAAGCCTTTTTTCCGTGGATATTCCGCTTTGGCGTCGATGTTGAGGGTTGGCCAGGATCACAAATGGTTTTTCGACGTTTAGGATTGTCAAAATAAATCCATTTTTCATCCCCAGTGATGAGACGATGGAGAAACCCCTTTCTTTGTTGCCTAGCAAGCAAAATTTCGCAGATGGTTTTCCGCCTTTCAATGTCTCTTGGCTTAAGTTCATGTGGGACCCACTTTCCTTCCTTGTAGACCTTCCCTAAGGCTTTTAAACGGTCGGAAATGACAGATTGAGCACAATTTAACGCTTCTGCAATTTGTTTTTGCGTTTGATATGGATCTTCATCCACCAACGTCTGCAATTCTTCGTCTTCGAATACTCGTGGCCTTCCAAACGCTCTTTGTCCTCCAAAGAAAAATCACCATTTTTAAAACTTCGAAACCACTCTCTACATGTTTTATCGGAAACAGCATTATCGCCATAAACGTCTACAATCATTCGATGAGCTTCAGCTGCCGTTTTCTTCCAATTGAAACAAAAGACTAACACTTCGCGCAAATGACGCTTATTCGGCTCAAATTCCGACATCTTCAATGTAGAAAAAAACGAAGTTATTGATGCAAGCGTAAATTGTTGTGTACTGAGTTTTATTAACAGATGTTCAAACTAAAAAGTTAGCCTTACTTTAGAGGTTATAGTTACCCACAGTTCGAGCTACGGCTACTCGACGCTAGATGGACAGAACTTTCCGATTGACCTAATAGTTAAATAAATAGATATATGGAATAATAATAGTTGTAATTTTGTCAGATCTCAACTTAAATCTCAATGTTTCCTTTTTACTTAAAAATACGCTGTTCTTCTTCCAGATAGCAATCGCATAAAATTCAGCTAGAATTTGCTAAATGCGAAAGGTTTGAAAGTTCCTGAAGGTTTGAAGGTTTCCTGTTTCATTAAATAAATATTTTAAATTCTCAGGATTTTTTACGATCGCTAAATCAGCAGTTGCCTCATTAGATCAATCATTAAATTGTTTACTTTTTAGTTACAGCATATTTTCCACCGTAACAGTTTCACTCTTCGTCTCACCGGAGTTGCAAACGAATGAAAATTTCCCTCCAGCCGAGTTTCAAAATTCTGGACAAGAAGAATTGAATTTTGCATAAAAATCTGCTAGTAATCAGAATTTTCTCCCTCGCCGCGAAGAAAGTTTCTTAAATTCATCCTCTTTTCGTTCCCGGGCGAAATAATTCAATTCTTCTAGCAGGATTAGCGAGAGATCCATCGAGGACCAGGTGAATCGTTATAGAAACGAGTCGGTATCGATCAAAGTATTGGCTGCCGTTTCTCTTGCGTGACAAGGAAATTATGAGACAGTAACCAAAGAGAATTGGACGTATAATATTCGTGTCGACCCAGTTCTTCGATGCCGTTGTCTCCGTGGAGAACTCCATAAAATTACGTCCCTCTCCCACCGTTTTTCCTTTCCCTGTACCGTCACGGAGGGTCGTTTTCAATCGGGACGATTGAAACTCGAAAATTCGAAACGGCGCAAAACACGAAAAGTCCATTACCAATTTTCGGTTCGTATTTCTATCGGTCGCGCGGGTTGAATATAAATACATTTTCCTCCTGATATCTGTATCAATAGAGCCGCGCGGATACGAGGATACACAAAGGCCCGACAATTTCAACTGGCACGATGGAACACAACGCGAAATGTGAAAAATTCAACATCGCGTATCAGATTCCCCTGTCGACGGATAATTTCCGCAACACGATACAATCGCGAATCGTTCGGAATCGGGGGTTGCGGAATTAGCGGGGCCCGCAATATCACGAGACGAGGTCGAAAGTCACTGTGGCTGTGCCATGGGACGCCATTAACCCCTGTTCACTACTCCATTGAATTTCCTCTTTGGAAATGCCGTGAAATATTGTTTAATTGTTTTATATTACGGGCATGATGGAAACGCTAAACAAAAGTGGAAAAAAATTGATAAGCATACATTTTATGTAAATTAGTTACTTTTGGTACGCTGTTTCAACAACATTTAAATAAATATTTGCAGTCGCTGCACGATAAAGAGAAGATAGTGAAAACCATCCTCCCTACAATTTATGCTTTGCTATTCGTACATGCAACTGCAAAATAGAACGGACAGATCTGCGAATCTTTATATAAAATAAAAGTTGTCTGAGACAATCGCAAGAAACGAAAGTATACATTTGTTCTTCCAAAGTTTTCAAACGGTTGCCTTTCACCTGTTCCTATTTATTATGATAGAATTCGTGATCTCATAATGAAATAATCCTTTCTATATAACAACTATTTTGACACACTCCTACCACCACTGATTTGTAATTAAGTGCTTGTATCCAGATCGATTATTCTACTGTTATTGAAATTATAAACATGTTTTCATAAACAATGAATCAATCGATATCTTCAATAGAATACGCGTTAACACGAAACCTACCGAGAATTAAAATTGACTGATGTCTATTGTCTTATAAAAATGCCAAAATTTAATTTATTTACAAACTTATTTGCTTCGTTCTATATTACATGTTTTATAATTAAAATTCGATATGTTCAGCGCTATAAAAACTATACTGCTATATGAAACCTTTATGGTTGTGAGTTGAAAATCTTGTTCAGATGTCGAAACAAGAAAATGGCGTCAATAACACGGTTTGACGGTAACTATCTATCTAGCGGTAACTTATCTCAGACTCGTGCCTTATAGAATAATTCTATGTACACTTTTACGTATGGGTGAATCGTATTCGTTATTTGTATCATATTAAAATTTTTATAACAGCCTCATCAACTTTCAAATGACTTATGTACGTACGATAAGCTACAAAAGTATTCGAACATATTTTAACACTTTGCTACCCACGTACGCGTGACTTCTCATCGTCAAGCATGTAATATGAAGCCGAAATTTTGGAAAATTGTTATTCGAAGTATTACTCGTCGGTAGCTATGTCGACAAGTTCAACGCTATTAAAAACTGAGTTACTGTATGAAACTTGTATGATTGTGAGTTGAAAATCTCTGTCAAATGTTAGAACAAGAAATTGGTGCCAATGACGCGGTTTGACGCCAACTATATTGTCAGCAAGCAGTACGTATGGACAAATTCCGATTTCATATTTACAGACCTGGTACTCATTTTAATGAATTACCGACGCTCATTATAATGTAAAGGAAGAAAGGACATCATGTGAGATGAAGATTTCGATTACTAATCAGCCGGTGTTAAGTGCAGGCTGTTTGATCGCACGTGCATGCGATTTTCTTCAAGGTTCGATCGACGCATCGAGCGATCTTCGATCGAATGTATGCGCCAAGTCAATGTACGACCCCGGGTGGATTAAATCTGATTCGAAGATGTTTGCAGCTGGCACTCGGTCGATCAAGATCGTGATCGAGACGAGACGAATCCCGTTGATCTTTCGCCTCCGCGGACCTCTTCATCCGTGGATCATTGTCTTCGGTGACAATGGGCGGTTGGCGCGTGCTGCTATTTATAATGCGGATCATTAGAATTTAAACAACGCCGCAGAGCCACGTTGCTGGGAAAGTCATTCATCATCGTTCTTCTATCGCGCGTCGTATAAACGTCCCGTGTGACACGAATGTAATAAATGATGCCGCGGCGGTCATGTGTTTTATAACTTTGATTGCGGTCCGAGGCGGTGTTTGCGCCATTGAATATGTACCGTTTGTTTTGCTGCGAAGATGTAGATCGTTATACCGCGAAACGTAATTATTCTAGGCTTATAATACTAATGGAAATGTTAATGATATTTGAACGGACCGGACACAGCGTAAATGGCGTCAGGCGAACGCGTCCAATATTTACGACCGGCCGGCAGAACTGCTTTATTTATAATTTGTAATTTGAAAATTCTACACTGTGGACAGCGCGAACGGAATCGACATTTCCAATGTATAAATATCAGACTGCAGTTTTTACGCATGTACAGTAAAATGTTTGAAGCACGATAGCGAAACTTTTACTTTCCTTTTTGGCAATCCTATTCTCGGGAAATTAATCGTTAGCATTGCACAAGTCACTTTGTTGAGACTAGACTGAAGGAAGAGAAACAATGTAAAAATAATTATAAATGGCAATGTATTATTTCAATGTTTAAAAATGATTAAAGAAAAAACGATTATTTTTAGTCAGTTAGTCATCAACAATAGGACAGAAATATTTTTCGTTTGTATGATCTATCCTGTATACAAAATAGGTTCAATGTTTAATTATAAATTTATAATTTATAATTTGAAAATTCTACACCGTGGATTGCGCGAAAGGGATCGTATTCTTTAATGTATACGAAAATATAAAAAGTAGATTAATCGAGAGAACGCTTTATATATTTCAAGTAAAATATTCAAACTGTTTTATTGACATTTAGCTTGCTTTTTATAAATTTCAATTTCTGTTTAAAAAATAATTAAAAATTCCGCATTCCACAAATTACTTAATCGCAATATTACAATACACATAGCTTTTTGTTCACGTGATTTGAAACTCCCTTGTGCGTAATAAAGTTGGTACTTAGGTAAATCTAAACAACTACTTCGTTTATAATTTACAATTAGAAGATTATACGAGGTATAGTGAGGTATATGAAGTCAACACAATACGGTCCGGGCTGTTTGTGCAAAAGCTTTTGCGTGTAGCCGGCATATTTTAAGGTTTTCGACTTTATTCCATCAATTTGCAAAAACTGATGTAATTTTTAAGTATGAAATAGCTTTTTATGAAAATCGAAGCGAAGACTTTGCATACACTAATTATTTTAAATTTAACTTCATCCGAAATAGATTTTATTTAAATTCAATTACACAAGTAAATCATTTATTTCTGATGATTGCTTTTTTATTTTGAATAAAATATATATTTACACATAAATATCTATCTAGTGTAAATATATTTTCCTTAATATCACATTACATATATATGTTGTAACACACATAGGTCGCCGCATTTAACCCTTAGCACTGCAATGGCTCCTCTGAGGCGACACTGAAAATTGTCGGACTATTATTCAAAACAATTTGTACATTACAAATGTTTGTAATTAAGAAGTTAGTAAAAACAGCAGTATTGCCGTACGAAAGGAAAATGAACCACGTGCAATGGAATTATTGTAGGAAAGAAAGATGTCTCGAGTTAGGAATTAAAATTGCTTGGATTGCAAAGGGTTAATGTACATTGTGTAAAACCCTGTTTATATGTCTTTGGCATTTTACGAGCAGTCAAGTTAAAACATATTTTTATGTTTCCAGACGGTAATCTGTTAATATCTCCGTTATTTATAGATGCATGGAAAAACAGATTATGTCGTAAACAGCTTTCCCACCATACGATGCTCGGCTTGCGTAGGAGAATCTTGAACCTTTCTATATTAAGATGCAGCGACTTCTAGCGTTACGATTTTTGTAAAGAGGAAGCTCAAACTACTTTCCAAATGCGGTTATTGTCGAAGCTGGAATTCGTCAAAGATGAACCCGTGAATTTCAAGCATGTATCTCGCGACGACATTGTACAAACAATCCCGTGGTTTCGTGGCAAAGAAACGGTGAAGAGCAAACGAGTTTTTTAAGCCTCGACGAGAACCACCTGAACGCACAGACTCGTCGAAAGGAATCTCGCCGCCTTCGTCGATGACGAGGAAGAGACGCCACCATGAAATAACAGCTGCGGAAACGTTTCTATTCAAAAAACATTTTTTTCTTTTTTGCTTGTAATCGAAGAGAAATAGTTCTCCATTTATAAAGGGGACTACCTTACAGCTGTACTGACATATACAGGAGAAACAGTTTTGAGAAGTTTGTAGAAACTTTGCGAAATAATAGAATACCGGCTAAAAGATGAAAGAAGCTAATTCAGAGAAAACGAAAACTGATTCGTAAGTTGTTTCGGTGTAAAAGAATTAAGAAAACTTAACGCATAGAAAAGTTATTTAACATTAGAATACATTGCTTTGTAATAATAACGAGACTGCATCTATTGAAACTTCATACAATAATTATTGTAAGGTATACGTCATTAAAGAAGTATGTGCGAAAATTTCTGATGAAAACATTTTTATTACTTCAATAGTTGCGAAAGAAAAATCTAGGGACCAGTCAAAATGACTGGTTTGGTAGTTCTAATGTTAAGGAAGTTTAAATTTTTCTTTATTTTTCTATTTATTTCGATTTATTTCCAATGTTACAAAATAATTTGTAATAAACTAGTGAACAGATGAATAAAAAATTAGACTTTTCAAACGCACTTTTTCATACATATTTTATAATTATAAAAATACGTATGAACATGTGAACATTATTCTTTTACTGGAACATTTCAGGGCACATATCTTAACGAAATAAAATTATTATCGTTGGTAGAACTCTGCTAGTTTGTTTTAAATAAATTCTATATATTTGTATATAAGATAATTGTGCTGCGGAATTAGCAGTACACTTACGACACTTATCGGCCATTTCACCAAGAATGGCACCGATTCTGAACAGAAAGCGAGCCGTCTCTGTCGAACAATTGCATCAGTTTTCATTAAATAATACTTTAACACGTTCCTTGCCAAGCTATTTCTAGTCGACTTTTCATAGAGACCATTTAACATGTAACATATTATTATAAATTTATTTGCATTGTTTTATACTATTTCTCTTTCTTTTGATCTGCGTGATACATGCTTCAGTTACAAACTTATTATAAAATACATCTTTTTAGCGCATTAAATAAATATGTCCTCGTGTACCCACCGATGGTACACATGTCACGAAATGTATTAACCCTTTGCACTCGAGTGGCGACTCTGAGGCGCCAAGAAAAATTGGCACACTATTATTTAAAATAATTTGAACGTCGCTATCTTTATATTTAAGTAATCGATAAAAATTTAAGTGTTGTACGGACGAATGACAGTAAATAAACCCTATATACATAAGATGAAATAATTCATATAGAATGAAAATATCCTAAGTCAGAAGAAATGGGGTAATGGAAACTATGAGATTGATTTTCCGGGAATGGTATATTGACGAATAGTGCCCATTTCTCCGCAACGCCTCAATTATATTAGCTTGTTCGGAAAGTAATTTCGTTTTTCCCCAACGGAGGACTTAATTGTATTTTTTTCACAGCAAACTTTAAACTTAAGCCGCATAATCGTTATATATTTTGACAGCTGACATAGCAAGGATTGCTTGTGAAAAGATTCGATTGATTCTACGCTGGTTTTCGATTGGTGCTCTATCAGGTATGGAAAGTGAAAAGCAGCATTTTCGGCATATTTTACGTTTTTACTATCGGGAAGGTAAAAATTTTGTTCAAACAAAAAAAATGATCCGATGTGTATGGAGAAGATGTATCGACAGAACGCCAGTGCGAAAACTGGTTTACACAATTTCGATCCGGCAATTTTTCATGTTGAAGATGCACCGCGTTCTGGAAGGCCAGTCCAAGCTGACGAAAACACGATGAAGGAATTAATTGATGCAAACCAGCGAATATTAAATCGTGAGATCCCTGAGAGATTTGATTTATCGAATTCGACCGTTCATGATTATTTATATCG
>CM052094.1:17198554-17209675 GCA_028453745.1 Agapostemon virescens
GTTTTAAAATTTTACTCGTCAATGCGAATATATTGCCATCGTTTGAAGTAACCCAACAATAAGACAGAATTATAGGATAGCTCGTTAAGGTTTAGGAGATAGTGAATATTTCTAACTAATGCTCAACATTACATGTAACGAATATTGAATGTGATTACTATGGTATATAATGGACGTAATTGATGTTTGCAGTATTATGTGAACATTTGAGAAGCCTTTTTATCAACACAAATACTTATCCATCATTTGACACCACCCAAAAGTAAAACAAGACCGAAAAAACAATTTTAATACTAGAATTACCGAATTAGTTAAAATAACTGGTTCCTAATATTTTCTTGCCAAACATTGCCAAGCGCTGAAGCGACGACCTGTCGAAAATCGCGAAAAATGGGGAAAAACTTTAGGTCTCCGATTCTTTTGTAATTTTGGGTACACGTTTCTAGAAGCGTGGTCAGTGTGTATGGCAATTGTCAGGTCGATCGGAATCGAATTGCAGCCATGGCGCGACTTTGAACATTCGGGGCGGTCAATGGCGAAAATGCGAAAAATGAGGTTGATAAAAGGTAGCTTCCCGGAGTCCCCTGAAATGCTAGCCTAGATTTTTCGGTGCTCCTCTTAAAGAGGAAGTTGCACGACTTTGAAATTTTCGGTCTGGTGAAACTCGCGAATATGGGAAAATGGGGTTGATAAAAGGGACCATTCTGCAGTCCCCTGAAATGCTAGCCTAAATTTAGGGTGTTCTTCTTAAAGAGGAAGGTTTGGGGAACATTTTGCCGTTGGGCTCATGTCGATAGCTCTAATAGTTTGGTCGGGGGACGCCTTCAAAGATTGCCAAATATTGGCAAACGCCGAAGGGACGAGACCTGTCGAAAATGGCGAAAAATTGGGTAAAAAATTTCACTTCTCCGATTGCTTTGTAATTTTGCATACACGTTTCTAGACTCGCGGTCAGGGTTTATAGCAATTTTCAGGTCGATCGGATGGAAATTACGGAAAATATGCAGATCGGTGAAACCCGACAACCCCCAATCTGCTACTTTCTGAGGGGGATAAGCCATCGGTCGAAAAACTTAGTTTCCCAGATTCTTTTCTAAGTCTGGCTACAAGTAACTGGACCCATAGTAAGGGTGCACTTCAATTCCCGGGTCCATTGGAAGCGAATTGTGGCAGTGGCACGACTTTGAAATTTTCGGTCTGGTGAAACTCGCGAATATGGGAAAATGGGGTTGATAAAAGGGACCATTCTTTAGTCCCCTGAAATGCTAGCCTAAATTTAGGGTGCTCTTGTTAAAGAGGAAGGTTTTGGGAACATTTTGTCGTTGGGCTCATGTCAATAGCTCTAATAGTTTGGTCGGGGGACGCGTTCAAAGTTTGCCAAATATTGGCAAACGCCGAAGGGACGAGACCTGTCGAAAATGGCGAAAAATTGGGGAAAAAATTTCACGTCTCCGATTGCTTTGTAATTTTGCATACACGTTTCTAGACTCGCGGTCAGGGTTAATGGCAATTTTCAGGTCGATCGGATGGAAATTACGGAAAATGTGCAGATCGGTGAAACCCGACAACCCCCAATCTGCTACTTTCTGATGGGGATAAGCCATCGGTCGAAAAACTTAGTTTCCCAGATTCTTTTCTAAGTCTGGCTACATGTAACTGGACCCATAGTAAGGGTGTATTTCAATTCCCGGGTCCATTGGAAGCGAATTGCGGCCGTGGCGCGACGTTGAAGTTTTGGGTCTGGTGAAATTGGCCAAATGGGGTGATAGAAGGGACCTTCCTGCAGTCCCCTTAAATGCAAGCCTCGATTTTCAGATTGAAATTATGAAAATATTTTCATGAGAAAGTTCTGAATGAATTTACTCATTGAAGCAGACATTACTACGAAAATTGTACGAGATTTTAATCAATGTCGTTTTGTTGTTATTACAAAGCAATATACATCGACAGCATTTGTTATATTGTAGGTCGACTGTTAAAGATAGAGAATATGTCAAGCAACTGTTCAATACTAAATCCAATGAGCACTAAACGTGATTAGTGCAATAGAAACACGACATAGATGATTGTTGCAGTTTTAGGTGAACGTTTTAAAAGTCTATTCGACAACGCGAATATTTTTCCATTATTTGAAGTCGTCCGATAGTAAAACATAACTGTGGTATATTTCGTCCAGTTTTGGAGATAGGGAATGTTTTAAACTAATGCTCAACATTAAATCTGCTGAACAACGAGCGTGACTAGTCCGGTATAAAATTGATTGCAGTTTTGAGTAAACGTTTTTCATATATCAACGCGAATATTTTCTAGAATAATTAAACAACGAAATATCGAATGGTTCCAAAACAGCTACTGTAAATAACATGTCATCAAATCAGAATTGTGTAATGAGATTGCTCAGTGAAGAATGTCATCAAGTAACAATCGTTTAATAAGACAAATATCAAAGTAATTGTATAAACTAAATATCATGCTATTAAATAATTGTTAATAATTTCAGACGTGTCGAATGTCAGTAGATATTTATAACAAATTTTCATTTCTCACCTGTTTTATGTTTATGTCGAGATGGTCATGACTGACCAGAAATATTAATATTATTTTCAGAAGGAGTAATCATTAATATTACCCTTTGCACCATAATTTATTTTACCATTGCAGAGATTTAAACTATCTTAACGTTAATAATTTAAAAAAAAAACAGAAAAATTATATTTATCATTTCTGTATGCATTCTCAAATGACCACGTATTTGCAACATAAAAATTTAATTAAATAGAATGGAATTTAATGACTCACATATTTAATATATTTTGTTTGAAACCTTTGTCGCGTGTCTGCCTCGATATTATAGCACAGCGGATTAAACGGTATAAGGGTGCATTTTAAAAAAACGTGGAAGATTCAGCATTAGTTTCCAACATCCCCTTTTACCTTCAGAACGGTAGACGTGATTCAGAGCGCGTGTGTTTTGGAGAATCACCCTATATAACATACGTGGCGTATTAGTAGAAATATTTCGCGTTGGCGTCAACAAACACACATACTCCCGCGCGAATTCCGTTGCTACCGCGAATATTCGTGTTGGTCTGTGGGTACCATATAATTTACGCGACGGCTTACGCGTTTGTTCACACCGACGCGTAAAATTTTCGCTAAGACCGCGAATTTGCAGCGTTTCTTTATACGACGAATTTTACTTGCTATTCAAACCCTTTTTTTGATGGCGCGCTAGGCGTCAAAAATCATTCTGCAAACTTCCCTCGTGAATATTCCGAAATTGTGGAAAATAATGAAATATAATTTAACGTTGGAAAATACGTTGAAAAGAATTAGTATAAAAATCAAATTTATCGACAGTTATGCAACAACATTTCCATTTTATATTTTTCTATGATTGATATTAATAAACAAAAGTAAGTATATAGTATGTGATTCGAAATGGAAGTAAATGTACAGTCCCTCTACATTATTTTGTAAACTCGTTACAGACGGTCTTGTTGTACATTTACATATAAATTTGTTTGTATTCAATTTAGAAAACCGATAAATTGATATATGACATTTTATAATTATTTTACAGGAACCGTAGATTATTATGTGCTGTAGACTTCGCGAAAAACAATGCGAAAAATTGTGATCAATGTTTTTGCAAATCTCATTAATGTTGTTGGGTGCATCTCGTGAAAAACGAACGATAATTGCAGAAAAACCTAACCCAGAACCAAACGGCCTTTTTTACAAGCAAGCCCTGCTATATCAGCTGACAAAATACATAATGATTATGCGGCTTAAATGTGAAGTTGGCTGTGAAAAAATACAATTAGGTCCTCTGTTAGGAAAAAGCGGAAAGTACTTTCCGAACAACCTAATATAATTCGCTTAAAACCCGTACAAACAGTTCCCATGTATGGGTGGTATGGCAGTCAAAGTCTTTAATCATGAGTAGACGTTTATTCGAAAGGGAAATAAGTTTTTCTTCGTTTTCAGCAAACGGTGAGGCGGTTTCTAGACCGTTCGCGAGCGAAACGACGATAAATAAACGGACACAAGTCAGCTGATCAGGCATTCAGCGAAGCAGTTATTCGATGCAGAATGTTTGCGTCGATCGGAAAGACTTTTCAGCCTGCCGAATTACATTTCGTAGCGGAAGCCGGCACGGTGTCAAAGATCGACGAGATAATCCATGACAAGGTCGTAAGTCTCGGCGAGATCACGTCAAAGGCCGTCGAAGCGGAGTCTCTAACGAAGTAATTCATCTTACGCGCTTCTTACCGAAAACTGTCAAGCTCGTCCCTCGTCCGGTCTTAACGGATCGCTAGGATTTAGCTGGTAAGTAGCAAGAAGCCTCGAGAAATTTCGGCTTTTAGGAACTCTGGCGATCTGACGGAAAGTACACGGTCCGTTTCCACGGGCCGTGACTTCGTCCACGAGTGCACGGTTTCGACGCGGCATATGGCCACGGGGAACGAAGTTTACCATTTCGGATCAGCACAGTTCAGGATAGCACGCACTACGTGTGTCTCCGGACAGAGAGTATCGGTATAGTTCTCTTCGACGAGGGAGAACGGAACTTCCTCTGTCCCGTCAACCCATTTCCACGATGCTCCGATCGAAGTATCCGGAACTCTGTCCAAGTTCGCGGATGCGTTGCTATGAATCTTCGATTCGCCATCGGCGCCGGCAGCATCGGTCACTCTTGAGGCATCCAAGGACTTTCGCGAAAAGCGAACTTCCGTGCCGGCGAAAATTGAACGAGATTCGTGAATACCGGAGTCGAGGGCGCGTATAAAAAAGATGATTTATTATTCATTAAAGAGAAACAACGCGGAAGCGCTTAGCACGGGTTGGGAGGGGAGGGGATCGCGGGAGGAAGTTCTTCGTTCTTCGTGGGGACGGGTCCGAGGAAAGGGATGAACTATTCAAACCCGTGGCCGGGGATATTCTTCATATCGTTATTACTTATTCCATGGACAAGTAATAGCGAAGTTTGCCGGGGTCCTGCCCTTATAAGGCGTTCTCTAATCCCTTGCATTACTTTGACCCGGTTTAGGCCGCGGCGCGCGCGGTGCTCGCTTGCTAAAACAATCGTAACTTTTCCTGTTTCCAACTACCCAGGGCTCGGTCTACGTATGCAGCCATGCTTCCCCGATGAATATTTCATATTTACGTTACGTTGCCGATCCTGCGCGCAGCCCGACGCGGCTCGACGCGGCGGTCGTCTGGCATAAAGCGATGCGATTTTCGATGCGGAGAGTTAAATCTAAAAATACAATGCCTACTCGAGGTGGCGTAGCTCTGGCTATCCGGCGGCCGCATAAAATGTTTGCCGAAGGAGACGGGAAATTATTTGAGAGCAAATTCTACTTACCCGCGAGAGGAGAGAAGGGACGGAAATGTACCGCGCGGAAGTTCCAGGCAAAGAACTCGGTCTTCCCTTTCCGCGTTACTGTTCTTTCAAAGGATTTCCCAAGGCTTTCGTTTAATTAAATGATAAAACAATACAGCCGAGTCGGAAGTTCGCTACTGCTACGCCTCGCGCGCTGCGTTAAATTCAGCCCTACCTGCTGCAGGGACGAACGAAGCGTTTACACGATCCCACCGGCCGTTTTCACGGTAAACAGACAGCGTATGGATGAAGAAGATTATCGGAATGGCGCGCGGTCGTCGAAACGTTCGATTCGAACCGGCAAAAATGAAGAATCTACTCGTTGGACTGTGAAAAGCGTGTTCGTAGTACATTGTGGCGATTCCACGCTCCTGTTCATTCTTCGGCGATTAGCAACAGCCGCTTCTGTTTTTCACTTCTACAACATTGAATCAGGCTCGTGATGAAAATTTCGTACTCGGTCTGTTAAATATCTGTGTCGTTGATTGTCTTTTCATCGAACCAATACTCTATTTTGTTATCATCCATTTAAATCGATTGGTAAATAAATACATATGAACTACAGTTATATGAATAATTATGAACAAGGAGGATGTTCTAATCGCTGCAGTCACAAAACACGCCGCAGTGCACGGGGTTAATAGATATATTATTTAAAAATATACAGCGATGGAAGCCATTTTTTTACTATGAAAATTTTACCGATGCATTTGTGACACACGATACAGCCTGAATCATAGATATCTGTTTAATTCAATAATCGTTGTACCTCGATTATTCGAATCTATGCAGTGCACGACAATACGTGAAGACGCATATTTACGTGTTTCAGATACTGTGTTGCGACGGCAACACCGAAGGTTGTACGTGTCTAACCCTGTCTTCGGAAATTTATAACGCATAAATGAAAAGCGGGCAGGAAGTACAAAATACAACACGCGCCGCACACGGACAGTTTTACCGAGACGAAGGGACATCTCGTGCAACGCACTTGAAGACACGAAAACCAGGCAAACCTTCAACAAGTCACGATAATCCCTCATTGATCGGTTACCACTTCTTCCGGTATACTCCTTCGTGTATACAACCTTCAAGCACACTCCTTCCATCATTACTACAACCAATTAAAAAACACTACATTCCTCAAAACACAAACTACCCACAACCAATCACGGCAAAACTGAGGGGACGACGAACAGAACGCAACAAGACTCATCAGATTCTGTATAAATCGTGAAGAAGATTAACTAGAAATCGCGATGAAGACTAACTAGAAATCGCGAAGAAGACTATCTAGAAATCGTGAAGAAGACTATGTGCAAAAATGTGCAGATCGGGGAAATCCGGCAACCCCCAAACTGATATTTTCTGAGAGGTATAGATATCGATCGAAAAACTTAGTTTCCCAGATTCTTTTCTAAGTCTGGCTAAAGTGACTGGACTCATAGGAAGCGTCTATTTCAATTCCCGGGTCCATTGGAAGCGAATTGGGCCGTGGCGCGACTTTGAAATTTTGGGGCTGGTGAAAATCTCGAAAATGGGCAAAATGGGGTTGATAAAAGGAACCTTCCTGCAGTCCCCTGAAATGCTACCCTATACTTTCAGTGCTCTTCTTAAAGAGGAAGGTTTGGGGAAGATTTTGCCGTGGGGCCCATGTCGATAGCTCTAATAGTTTGGTCGGGGGACGCCTTCAAAGATTGCCAAATATTGCCAAACGCTGAATGGACGTATCACCCCCTGTGGGAAATCGCGAAAAATTGGGGAAAGAATTTCAGCTCCCCGATTGCTTTTTAATTTTGTATACACGTTTCTAGACGCGAAGTCAGAATCCATGGCAATTTTCAGGTCGATCGGAATGGAATTACGATAAATCTAGGAACAATCTAGAAATCGGGAGCAAGACTAACTAGAAATTGCGAAAAAGACTATCTAGAAATCGCAAAGAAGACTATTTAGAAATTGTGAAGAAGACTGACTAGAAATCGCGAACAAGACTAACTAGAAATTGCGAAGGAGACTATCTAGAAATCGCGAAGGAGACTATCTAGAAATCGCGAAATAGACTATCTAGAAATCGCGAACAAGACTATCTAGAAATCACCGGCAAGGTTAACTAGAAATTGCGAAGAAGACTATCTAAAAATCGCGAAGAAGACTATCTAAAAATCGCGAAGAAGTCTATCTAAAAATCGCGAAGAAGACTATCTAGAAATCGCGAAATAGACTAACTAGAAATCGCGATGTAGACAATCGCAAACAGACAATACAGAAATAGCGAAGAACACGAACATTAGACGAATACAGACCTCATGAACAGAACAGAACTCGAACCATAGAAATCGCGAATATTCCAAAATTGAAAATAAAGTAAATGGCAACAACTATAATCGTGCAATTATTACGCGACCCAGGTGTTCAGCGACATTCCTCGTACGCTGAGAAGAAGGTATTACAGAAGTGACACATTCACACACAACATTTGCAATATTCAACATTCAAAAACTTGAAGACTTCATGTACGATTCACTTTCTCGGAGTCACCGTATTCGATAAAGAGAAACCATCCCTAGCAGAATTACAGCACTGCGGCCGAAACACCCTGTATTTGATGAGCGTGAGTATCGTGGCACGATATTAGAGCCGTCGGAAGATTAATTCGACATTCCTGCGGTACGCGTCATCAGGACTGGCGCAGGCAATAATGGATTACACGGTCATCGGATAAACTGCGACCCCCATGGTCGTCGTTCGGCTGCCGCCCGGGGTCGCGTCCCGTTAAGCCGCAAGAACAAGACTTTATGATCACGCCGAATGAGAAAAACACCCACTGCGAGAGTGCGAGCGTGACTCACTGTTGCGAATATACAAACTCGCGTTCATGCAAGGGGTGATCGAGGGGTAGCATGCCGGCATTTCCCTTCGCAGGGCGTCCATATCCGTCAATATCACCGAGTGTTCTTAAGCCCATATTACAGATCCCGCTGCACCTGCGCTCCGTTTTCTCTCTCGTGCCGAAACCGCTTTCACGGGGCCCAGAAAAGCCCCGTGGAAGGAGACGAGAGAGAAAGATAGGGGGTGGCGAGAAAGAGAGAGAGAGAGAGAGAGAGAGAGAGAGAGAGAGAGAGAAAGAGAGAGAGACGATTATACTCTGGAATAACGGGGGAGGGAATTCAATTTATGGGGGTGCATATTAAAGTCGTTCGAATTGTCCGGCACGACGGGAACCAAGGTCCACAGGAACGAATATGGATAGAGTCCAGGATTTTTCTTTCCCCGTGTTCTCCTCGCTTTTTCTTTCCTCGATCTCTTTAAACAGGGAACCCGGTGGTGGGTCGCTTTTCATCTCTGGCCACGGGTTTTTTGCCAGGTCGTTATGCGGATCACGATTTTCGCTCAATTTTATGCATCATTACAAAAGCTCGCAAATGAACGTTCACGGTGAACTGAATGGGTTCGGGTGAATTGGCGCAAACAAACGCATGTAATCATCGTTTACCCGAATAAGATCGAATTCATCGTTTTCAGTTATTATTAGGGTAGAATATATTGGAGATGGACGTTTTATATTGCACAGCGAATCGATGTTGTGTGCGTGAAGTAGTTCTTTATACGACGAACAAATGAAATTTTTAATCGCTTGTTGGTCCGTCGAAACCCTCGATGGATTCATAATTTTAATCCCAACGTTTGTTTTCTATACTTGTGCCGTTTATTTTGAAAGTGGCGTAAGTCCATTTTAAAAAAATCGAGTCAGATACCATAATAGTTACATTTTTACAAGATCTTTTCATTCTGAGGCAACTTGTTACTAATATATTTAAAATCGTTAAGATTTTGTAACACGAAAATTTGCTGGTTGATGAAGCGATGAAAAAATTTTATTTTGAAAGTGGCGTAAGTCCCATTGTGAGAGTTTCAAATAGATATGGAAAATAATTATGCCATAAAATTTTATGAGATCCCAGCTTTATGTTTAATTATCAAAGTAACAGTTGAATTATCAATGTGCAATGAATTTGTTTTAAACAACGGAACAGTGCCTGTCCACAGAAAATGCGATTTTTGAAAGTCTAAAAAATACTGACGGTGAAAGAGTAAATTGGTTTAAAGTATGTTGGATGAGATGTTTGAGAAGCGATTCATATAAGTTATTCTATGAAACGACAATGAACGAGGATGCAAAATTCAAAACATTGGATTTACTACTGTAACAGGGAAGACCGAAAAGCTTTAATAATATCCAGTTGGTATCACTATACAAACCTAAAATATAAGGACTTAATGGATTTATTACATTATATACCATCTGCACACCACAGTTATTTTAAGTCCCTCCCGCGTACACAAACTGGAGAAGACTAAATAATAATTAATAAAACTGTATTCATTTTAATGTAAAAATTATTTAACAAAAAATGAAAGTTGAATATTTTTTTTATTTTATAACATAAAAGTATATACATTTATTTTAATTGCAAGGGAAATTTACTTTTCCTATGAACTTGTGCTTTCTTAAGAATTGAATACGTCGTTTCATTGATTTTGAAAATGGCGTCAGTCCATTCATAGCCATCAAAAACGTATTATTTCTTCAATAATGTTAATTATGCTAATTGGGATGATAAATTTGACACTTTTAGAAACCCAAAAACATTATTCTATTATATAATCTGTTACTTATATTTTTAAATTTAATCCAACGCAAACTCTTCAATATCTCAATTCGAGCATAAATGGACTTACGCCACTTTCAAAATAAACGGCTCACTTGTTGGTACGAATTTTAAATCGTGTTTTATGAATATCGATGTCGCCGATTTTTCTCGAGATTATATATTAAATGAGATACTTTTCTTTTTATGTTTGACCTTCGGTGCAAACGTGAGCTTCATAATGGGTAGCTACGATGAATGAAATCGTGACAGAAATTCTGGGGCAAGTAGTTAAGTATTGAAGGCTTGACTCTTTCGACTTCAAAGAATTTTGCCTCTAGCTAGCTTTCAGCTGAAATGGATTGTTTGAACTTAAAATGGGACGCATTATGTAGGCCAAAATATAATAGACCTTCTGTTGATTGCATAAGCGTGAAAATGGTATTTGGAACCCTTGGATTCGGTGTCAAGGCGCATATAAAAATGCTTGTGCTCGTTCCGATAGATTAAGCCGATGAAAGTTTCAGCAGTGGACATTTTTCCATCGTTTACAAATCGAAATAAATAATTATGTACGTCTTTGCAATTGTACAAATTATCTTATCTCGAGACAATACAAATTTGTTTACTATGAGCATTTTAGTAATAAAATATATTACACTGTAATTTTGTCATATATAGATTTATAGAATTGCATTTTTGTATTTCATATAGTATTTACATTGTACATTTTTAAATATTTCATAATTACGATTTTTTAAATTTCCTTTCGTGAACAATTATTTTAATTGCGAATAAGTTGAATTTGTCGAATCGCTTTACGGATAAAAATACGTGTTCGTGTAGTCAACAAATCTGTTGCAGTGACACAGTTAAAACAGATGAAATATTAGATAAATAAGAGACGAATTAATAAAATTACTCACTTGTTTTTCCAAGCTGCAAAGCATGTTGCTAATTGTTGTCACCTGTTTTGTTACTTTAATTATAATTTTTTCTTTGAACATACGTATTTATACCCCGTCTTGCTGCGACCTTCACTAAGTAGTTCATCCAACTATAGTTGTTTTTGTTCATATT
>CM052094.1:17227317-17239890 GCA_028453745.1 Agapostemon virescens
TTAATATTTGATTGAATAAAGGAATCTATTGAATCGATTCCTATGAGTGTAGTTTTACAACTTCAACGTCAGAACGACCGAGCACTAAACTATACTAACCCTTAGCACTCCATTGGCTTCTAAAATTTGCCATAATATTATCCAAACTAACTATTACATTAGCATGTTTGCATTTAAAAAATCGATAAAAATTGAAGCTTTGTACCTGATTTCTACCAATTGGAATTATTTCAAAATTATTTTTGCATATCATTTGGTAAATCAATGCTTCTAGTTGCTCCAGAAAAGTCAAGTCGTTTGGTTCAATTTTGAGAAAATTATTGAGATTTAAAGAGTGTCCGAACGTTTAAACGTTCTCATTACAAAAGAGAACCAAGTAGCGAGAAAAATGGAACAAAATTGAATTGACGTTATTGCATTGTTCACAACTAACAAAGCAATGTATTCGATGCTTTCCACGAAGTAGGAAAGAAAGTGTTAAATGCACGAAGAGTTTACAGATTCCTCGTTGAATAATAATAATAACCGGTATAATAGACAGTGACTTACATATCAGAGCAAACTATGGCAGCACGTTGCAGAAAGATCAAATCAACGGATTCCAATGGTTCTATTCGCTTGGGCGTTTAAGGCAGCGATGGTTCGTGCGGCGAACGCGAAAATACGAAGAGGGGAAGTACTTTAATGAAAGAATTACAAGTTGCAAAAGTGAGAGACTTCAAAGGCGAAAGCCTCTTATCTCCAGTTAGATATCGTGGTTGTCGAAACGAAAAACGAACGAGGGGTGGGGAAAGAAGAGGAGCAGGGCCGGTTAAGCAAGAAGGACACTCCGCGGCGGAAGGAACCGTTGGAGATGGTTGGGAGCTTTCGTGCAGCATTTAATCTACCCCCGGTGGGTGACCGAGCTTGAAAACCTCCGGTCGAGCTTTTGAACTCGGCTCCGCGGCGATTTAAGAAGAGTCACTCGGCCGGCTTCAGCTACGCGAAAAGTATTAAGCCCAACAAGGGGGCACTAATTGGAGTAAATGTCGCGGCGACGTTTGCTCTGGGGTGGGTACTTTAAAGCCCGAGCTTGTTTTCGCGTCGGCAAATGAGACGGAAACCTGGGGGGAGGGGAGAGGGCCGTCCGATACGAAAGGGGTAGTCGCAAGTCTTGATCATCACGGTGAAACGAACGTCCAAAGGGAAATTTATTTGCTTCGGATAGTTTCGGCTGGACTTTCGGTATGCGCAGCTACGGTTCTCTTTCCGTCACAGTATGACAATTTGTTTATGAGCGTCAGGGACGAAATTTGTATGTTTCATAGAATTTACTACAGCAGATCAAATAACCCTAATCATACAATAACTGTTTTTGTTTAATTACACTTTGTAATGAATATCGCACGAAATTTAAAGAAATTAAATCTTGTCATTTTCAGAAGATAATATACACTAACCGATTGCAATGAGCGCACATTCAGTCTTACATCTCTCTCAGATCTTACATATTTGACATTCGTAATCTCAAAGTTTACTAAAATATTGTCAAATTATTTTTGTACTTCATTTCTATTCACTCTATCCCTTCACAAAGAGTATAATTCACTAAGAAAATTGTTTGATGCAAGTTTTAAATACTTTAACGTTTCAATACTCTTTACGAGAAAATGGAATTTGAATTCGTCCTGATGGAAACGAATAACATTCCCATTTGCTGGATATTGTTTAAAGTGTTGGTCACGCGTCCAACTTATTGTATACCAAGTCTGTAAATATGAAACTGGAATTTGCCCATACGTGGCGCTAGCTGTCAATGTAGTTACCACCAAACTGTGTCATTGACGGCCATTTTCTTGTTTTGACATCTGATAAAGATTTTCAATTTGTAACCACACAAGTTTCATACAACAGCATAGTTTTTAATAGCGTCGAACATGAGTTTTGTGACTGGAAACTACTATTTTCAGACAGCATTGATTTTCTGTTACCATTTGAAAAAAACTGTTGCAGAATCGTGTCGAATGCTTGTCGAAGATTACGGTGAGCATGTTCTTGGTAAATCACTGTGTTTTGTGTAGTTTAAAAAATTCCAAAGTGGCAATTTTGAGAAACGAAGAACGTGAAAGTATTGCAAGCATCGTTAGATGAGGATGACGCTCAAACGCAACTACAACTCGCAGATCAATTAAATGTAACACGAGAGGCGTCTTTATTCGTTTGGAAGCCATGGGAATGATCCAGAAGATAGGAAAATGGAATTAAACGGCAACACAAAGTGATTTTGCTTGATGATAATGCACTATCGCACACAGCAAAACCGGTCGAGGAAACGATTCAGTTTAGTTGGGTAATACTTTCGTATACGGTTGACTCGCTAGACTTGGCTCCATCCAATTATTATTTGCATCGATGGGACACTCACTCGCTGTGCAGCGCTTTACATTTTATGAAAGTATACGAAAATGGCCCGATGACTAGTTTGCCTCAAAAGATGGGCAATACTTCGAACAAAACATTTTGTATCATTTTCATACAAGAAACGTGTATTTCCTATTAAATGATTTCAGTTTCATATTTACACACCTGGTACATGAAATGGTTAATCAATTTTACAATCAATATAAAATTGCGAAGGCAGAAGTTGAACGAACAAATTTTTGCTTGCCCTTAGTTTTCTACCATTTAAATCTCGTCTTCCGGTACAAAGAACAACACAGTTTTTTTTTTTGGCGTGGCATCCACAAAATGTCAGAAAGATGTGGAAAATGTATAGCTACCGATGGGCAATACTTCGAATAAAAGATTTTGTATCATTTTCATACACTAAACGTGTATTTTCTGTAAAAAATATTACGGTTTTATATTCACGTACCTGGCATACTCCAGTTTTTAGGGATCTAGTAGGAGTTTAAACTTGTTCAATAGCTTATACATGAGATTGTACGGAATTGCCGGTTAAATTTTTGATTGAAAAACAGTGGTGTTGTTATAGAAATATCGTCCACCGTATTTTCCGTCAAGTGGCTTGTATTTCGTGAGAGCCGACGTCTGTCTAATCTCGCTCACTGCACGCGTCTCACCTGTCCGTGGAGCAAAATAATTTCTCGAGAGGCAGCGGCCGGTAACTATGAAAGGCGTGAAGAGTCTACGCGATTCCACCTCCGGCCTCTGCGCGAGTGGCCATGAAACAATGCCCCTTAAGCGACGGTCTCTGGTCAGAAGAAAAAGAAGAAGGAAGAGAGAAACAGAAGAGGAGGAATAAAAAGAAACTGTTTTAATCCATCGGCGGCCCTTCTTCGCCCTCTTCGCTCCTCCCGTCCCCCGATGACCCTCAGCTATTTTTTCCTCTTTCCTTCGTTACCACTTCCTGGACCTCCGACCGGCCATTTTTCTGCAGCCAGCTTTTTTCGAGATGGTTGCATTAAATCGTCGAGTAAAATATACGCGTTTCACCGTAATGCAACCGTCTAGTTCAAGCACACTCGTACGTAAACGTCAGGGGCCACAATGCGGCCCGGCGATCCGCTCCATGAATGCCTCAATCATTTTTTTTAGAACACTGCCTCGAAATTCATACCGTGGATAACCTGTTCTTCTTTGCCGCCGCCATCGAATAAAAGCAGTCCTATCCTTGTAATTTCATTATTCCGCGCGGTGCGTTTTCTTTGCGAGCGGCGCGTCCGCATTTATTTTCGCGCGTTACACCCAGACACGACGGCGTTCTGCCTCGCAACAGGGACGCGTTGCGAAATCTACAAGAACATAAACTTAATTAATCTGGCCGGAGGTATTAATGTATGGAATTAGAGAGGATTCTAGGTTCAGTAGATTAACATCGTGAAAACGGATATTCTTTCCACTGTGGTGAAATTAGCTTTGTAGATAGATTAGATTTATATGTTACATACACAGACGGAATTCAAAGTATTGTATCTCGTTTGGTTGTAAATTATTTTATTAGTTAGAACAGAGCGTGAACGCTGGGAAAGATTAATCGTTACGAAGTAAAAGGTTGCGAAGAAAAATCAGTATTTGCAAAATTTATTGTTACGAGTATTGATTTTATGCAAAATGTAATTGTACATTTTCGCGAGATAGTCTAGGTTTACGTATCTACCTTTTTAAATAAGAAATAATATGTGATTTTTACCAGATACGTTGAACTGTAGGAAATAAATCAGAGAAAATACGAATTCCATGAAAGAAATTAATCAAAATTTTTTGATTAGCCGTGTATCGTGAATAAATGAAGATTAAACAATTTTCAATTGAAATAGAAATGATGTATAATGAAGAAACCTGTTGGTAGATTGAAATTAATCAACTCGTACTTTTTAAAATATAAAAGTTAGTAAACAACCAGCACTGCAATTGGAAAGCAGTTTCAATTCTAAACTCTAAATTAAAAATCTGTTTTTCGAGCCTGTGGAGCAATCAGTTACCATATGATAAAAATCAAATGGAAAACGTTATACATATAGATTACAAGCATTAAAGCAATGTTTGCATTTAATCACATTTTGTATCGCGAACAGTGTCACGTAATTCAATTAACAATACACACAAGTGATACCAAAAGTGCACGTAAAACCTCTTCTTTTTAATCGGAATATTTAAACTATTAAAATTTCCGTATCACTTTCTTATAAATAATATACTTTCGATGCTGTATATTTCTTTGGTAGTCGAATTGTAATTATTGCAGATGTAACAATTAGACCCGAAAGAACTCGAGCGTTGAAATTCAAGCTTTGAAGCAATTTCAGCTCGCAGATGAAACCATTTTGAATCCTTATTGTTGGACTTTATCTTATAGACATACAAGAATTATTTTCTATACGTCTTCCTAGAATTCTCATAAGAATGCATCTTTGCAGCCCTCGAGTGGGTGCTTATGTTAAGAGCCATAGGGTCTGGAGATGTTCGGTTGGGGTTCGTCTTTTGACTCACATTCTAGACCTTTCGATCGAATGGTAAAGACGTACCACATTCGGTCTTTTGAAATAAAGTCACGGTTACATTGAAAAGTATTTAAACATGTTTTATTTAACATTAGAACTACCAAGCAGTAAATTAGACTATTGTATATTGATTTAAAATAAGGAGACAGTTGCATTTATTCGAATTTCGTACAACTCCTATGTTCATGCTTTAATGAAAAATTTCATTTAAAAAGTTCTCATGGAAACATTTTAATAATTTCAATAAATGTAAGTAAAGAAATCAATGACAAGTCATTTTGACCAGTCTGGTAGTTCTAGTGTTAATAGCTGCAATTTTCAATACTTATAAACGTCTGAATTGATAATAAATATCCGAGAAAAAGGTATCAAGTATACTAGTAGTCATGGTTATAAATATAATGTACGTAGTTAACAAGAAAATGGGAGATTTAAAATCTCAAAATTTCTACATCAGCATTTTCAAACAATATATTCATATATGATTCCACAACTTCGAGGATTTCACGACTCCGCATTAATCAATTGTCATTCTTAAGGATTTCGTATGCGAGCTGGGTTCTATCGGAATTATTTTATCATTTTTGTTGATAAATGATTCCTCATACTTCGTTTCAGTTTAATTATAACCATCCTAAAGTTACAAGATAGATTTGCAAGAACCGAAGCGTTCAAATTCAAAGTTTAAAGCAATTCAAATTCACAATTGAGAGTTCGCAGTTCGAATAGTCAGAAACATCCAAACTGATAACAAGTGTCAAGGAAACAGGTGTCGCGCAGGTATTCACGTTCATTAATTACTGTGGTCAGTAGGAGACATGAATTTACGTCATTTAAATTATCAAAATTCATCATCAGCGTATTGCAACAATATTTGTCCATCTTATTCTGCTAAAAAATTGTTTAAAACATTCAAGGTAGGTCTGCAACTACTCAAGCTTTGAAATTCAAACTTTGAACTACACAATTCAAATTTGTAATTAGGAGTTGACAGTTCGAATAGTCAGAATCATCCAAATTGATAACAGGTATCAAGGAAACAGCTGTCGCGCAGGTGTTCATTAATTACTGTGGTCAGTAGGAGACATGAATTTACGTCATTTAAATTATCAAAATTCATCATCAGCGTATTGCAACAATATTTGTCCATCTTATTCTGCTAAAAAATTGTTTAAAACATTCAACGTAGGTCTGCAACTACTCAAGCTTTGAAATTCAAACTTTGAACTACACAATTCAAATTTGTAATTAGGAGTTGACAGTTCGAATAGTTAGAAACATCCAAATCGATAGCAGGTATCAAGTAGACAGGTGTCGCTTGGGTATTCAAATTCATTGTTAACTTTGGTGGGTAGGTGAGTCCGGCGTGTGCAGGATCGTCGCATGTGCCGGTTCGGATGCACGTCGAACGAGCTTATTTTTATACATTAAACCGAGATCCGGGCGCAAAAGGGGGTGCTAGGAAAGCCCGCACGGCTGTCGGAGATGGTATCCTCATCCGGCAGAAAATCCCTTTGCTCGTAACTGAGGCTGGCTGGGCGCAGTAGTAACGCTAAGCTCGACGGGAGATGCCGCCTGCGGTCTCCATAAACAGCGCTTACGCGACGGGGGTGGTGTAGTGCGCAGAGGGGAAGGGTGGTATGGGTTCTTCGGAGATGGGTGGGTGTAATGTTCCCGACCCCTTGTTGTGTACGTCTCACCCTGGTACACCTACTACAACGGGTAGGAACACCTCGTCGTTTCGCGGCACCTTAGTTGGTGGCAGCCAGCTCGTGCCTTGCCAGGATACACGAGGCTTTAAGGATGCGCCAAGCGCGAAACAGGAGACGTCCCTTTTCGACGCCGGTGGAACCGATGGATCGTTTCTTGCCTCTGTTACCCGGCCCTCGTCCCTCGCCCGCCTCCTTCCGGAACCGTCATTCGTGATCCCGTTGGAAAAACCCTTCGAAATATTACCGGGTAAAAGTCCGACGCGAAGCCTGGTCGTCGATCTCGTCACGGTGACGTCTGTCTTTCGCTCCGGTGCCCTCCTCCAGACGATTCTTACGCCCTCGCTTCTCACGAACGAAGCTCGACGGAACATGGAAAAGGTCCTGGCGCGTCGTAATTAATATACGAGTCTCGGGATTTTAATTATCGGCCACGGAGACTGAGATTATCCGGGGGCTGGGCCGGGCCGCGCGTCACGCAGCCGCGTTATTTAATTATGTAATTAAATCGCGGCGGACCCCAACTTATTGGGAATCGGTCGATGGAACGAACTACGAGCTGCGCGAAAGGTTGCCCGACTGGCGTTCCTCCAACTGGCGCTAAGTTTAACGTTTAAAAGCAGCGCAAATACTGGTTAGCGGGAGAGCGCGAGAGAGCGCGAGAGACCCGTCCTGTTTCTGTTTGCACGGTTCGATGTTATTTACGCGTGTCGTTGTAACGCGATTAATTCCGAATCCGATGTTAAGGAAACACGATTATCGCGTCGGTTTTGCGGCCGATTCGTTTAAATATTCGCCTGTTTATTGGCGCCGCTGGAAAATCTCGCTGTCCTGATAACGCGCGCGCCCGCTCTTGGAAAGAACGGCTCGGCAAAATTAACCAGGGGGAGATCGTTCCCGCTCGTCGATGTCCTCTACTATTGACATAGAGTTGATTGTGCCCCGGTAACAAGGCACGATCGTCCATCTAGCCAGCATTATGCGGATGCTATAGTCATGCCAGGCACAGTAATCGCAGCCCGTACGGCCGTAATGCGGATACCAAAGCCCTTCATCGTCGGAACAGCTACAGGGACACCCTTTCAGAAAGCGAGGCTTGTAAGGCAACGCGGCACGGGTTGCGTGTTTTTAAACATCAATTTGTATTGGCTACCAAATTGGGAGAGACAGGCGAAAAGGACGTGTATTGGCACGCTGCAATTCTTTCGACGGTGGAGGGTCTTTCTGCATTAACCGTGTGCAATCGAAGTTTTCTTAGCAGCGGATTCATAGAGCACTAAAAGCGATTATTTTATACGATTATTACTTTATACGAATAACGAGAATGTACCTATTAAAATTTTTAGCCGCCTTCTTTATAGTACATACTCACAGAAATAAATTTGTCGAATATGTTTTCATAGATACAATTTTCGCAAATTTAGAATGTTAGAGACCGCCATTTTGACGCGTTCCGTAAACCTGGCGTTAACTCCAAAACCAACACATTTTTGTTTCCTAGAATATTGAACACGGTTTATTTCATTTCGTTAATATGACGTTTATTACCACAGAAAAATAGGCTATTAACACTGGAACTACCGAGTAGTACACGCGACTGATGTATATTGCAATAGTGACAAGACTGCATCTATTCAGACCTAGTCCTATTTTTATTACAATGTCCGCTACAATGAAGAAATTTATTTGAAACTTTCCAATGAAGAAATTCATTCCAAGCTTTCCAATGAAGAAATTCATTCGAAGCTTTCCAATGAAGAATTTTAATCAAAGCTTTCCAATGAAGAAATTCATTCGAAGATTTCCAATGAAGAAATTCGTTCGAAGATTTCCAATGAAGAATTACAATTGGAGCTTTCCAATAAAGAAATTAATTCGAAGCTTTCCAATGAAGAATTACAATTGGAGCTTTCCAATGAAGAAATTCATTCGAAGCTTTCCAATAAAGAATATCAATCGAAACTTTCCAATAAAGAATTTCAATTAGAGCTTCCCAGTGAAGAAATTCATCCGAAACTTTCCAATGAAGAAATTCATTCCAAGCTTTTCAATGAAGAAATTCATTCGAAGCTGTCAATGAAGAAATTCATTCAAAGCTTTCCAATGAAGAAATTCATTCGAAGGTTCCCAATGACGAAATTCATTCCAAGCTTTCCAATGAAGAACTTCATTCCAAGCTTTCCAATGAAGATACTTTTTTAATTTCTGAAATTGTGCTAGAAAATTTACGAACCAGTCAGTTGGACTGGTCCGGTAGTTCTAGTATTAAATAAATTACTTAATTTCAAAGAACAAATAATTTGCGTCTGAATCAGAAGTTACATCAGGCACACAGCTCACCAGTCCTAAGATAGCATCCTCTTTCCCTAGTTTTCATTTATAGATTTCCTTTCTTCATTTTGTTTTACATAATGGCACTTTTTAGTGGCGCCTCGGAGTAGCCATTCGAATGCTTAAACTTAGTCGGACAAACAAGAAAACTTGAACTTGTATTTTCGGAGAAACCTTTCGACGTTCCTGTAATTGCATTTATTTTAAGAAAGGAAAAATTTGTGTCGAGGCATTTTTCTGTTTCCAGAAGTCAAACGTCGACCTTCCGGCCTGCTTCGAGGCGCAAATTGGAAGTATTCGAGCCGGTGACTTGGTTTCGCATTATAACCACAGAAATAACCTGCCGATACGTCGGTCCCACCGAATCTTGGCGCACAGGTGACACGTAACCGCGCAAGGTGAGCAATAATAGACGGACGAGTTGCGCATGTAACCCCAGAGCTCTAACAACGAAGCGAAGCACATAGGACACACTTCGGATTAACGCTGTACGTCCTCGTGCGCGCGCGCGCACGAGTACGAGCGCTCTATATTTAATGCCCGGCCCGCGAAATGTAGGTCGGGTTTCTGCTTCCAGACATTAAACAATTCAGAAGCCGGCAGGAGTTTCGATTCCAAAGTAGTTCCGCCCGCTTAAGAGAATCTCCTCGAAGCAATGAACAAGGGATCCGTCGGATTCCAGATTGCCCCGCGACCCAGTAAAACTAGCCCGTCAAAGGCTTTCACAATTACACCGTTGGACAGGAAACGCGTTAATTGAAGCGACCGTTTAAACATCCTTGCGCCCCTCTGACCACGGCAGTGAATCGGCGCGTGGTATCAAAAGAAGGGGGTGGTTGGACAAATTCATTAGAATCTGCCAGTTAAAAAGGGGGTGGAAGGGCGAAAGACGACGGCGGGAGCCGTTCGAGCCCGGGAATTCGGTCAACGGATAACGAATAACGACAACCATGTATTACATGACTCGGTGGGACGTACCTTGGCTCTCGAGCGTTTCTTTTAGATCGCGCGATTCCGGGCGTGCCGTTTATACTTGCCGAGTAGCTGTAATGAATTCTAACTACGGCTGCTTGTTTCCGACTCGTCGTAGACGCGACACAACGACGACGCCACGATTTACCCCCGTTTTCAAATCTAATTTAAGTTTAATCCAATAACCTGTAGTTCTTTGATCGGTGCCTTGCCATCTCCGTCTACCCTACCCTCGTTCTCTTTCCTTGCTTTCATTTCATCTTCTTCTTTTTTTCCCTCCCTTCCCACATTTTCGCGGACGCGATTCACGGACGAAACCGGGTCGAGCGGCTTCTCGCGTCCCTTTTCCCTCCCCCGCGCGCTTTCGTTAAATAATACGCAGCGGACGTAACCGAGCGAATCCCTCTTGTCTTGTTCCTTCACGGTTACAACGGATACGCCCTCCCCCCTGAACCCGCGGGCACCAAGGAATTCGATCCTTTTCTGCGGTTCGGTGGCAGGCGGTCGAGCTAATTGGAATGTTTGACCGGAATATCTGGAGCACTATACTCGCCGACGACAGAATGCACGCTGCGACCCTATCGGACGATCACAGACATCACGGACGTCGCTGTGTGGCCTGCGAGCGACACCGATATCCGATCAACCGGACCGGGTCTGGCCGGCTCGGAAGAATTCTTTTTTAAAATATGTATCGGCCCGAGAACGCCACCGGCACGGAAACGTCAACTCCTTCGAATCCAGGAGATTTTCCGGCGCTGAGGAAACTTTTGTTCCACTTCTTCCTCCGTCCGGCAACTTCCTCAAACCGATTTGAGGAATTTTCACACCGGAACCGGCGTACCCGCCGGACCCATTCTCCGCGCGTTCGCGGCCGATTGAAAAATTTACGGTACTTCGGGGTGGGATTTGTGTCCGTACCTCGACACGCGATCGAGGCAACGGAAATAGTCTGCTTATGAGGGGTTTCTGATCTCGGAAATTCAACGAGACACGTACGAGGCTCGATCGAATGTAAACTCGAATTTCCAATGGGATTTTTCCGAAGTGTCAAAGTGTTATTTTTTTAACACATTGTGGATGAGTCACGAGACATCTCGTTTTCATGTTTCTTCGACTGAATCGATGACTTAACCCCTTGTCCTACAACAACGAGTCAGACTCGTGATCAGGAATTCGAACTGAAACTTCTAAACATGTATTTCCTGAATTTTCTTTAAACGGAAATAACATTTTATGTAATTGTTGATCGTACACGGTCATCGGAGAATAGCTAGACGCGCAGTAATTACAAATTTGTCTTTTATTTTTGTCATTCTGCGGAGGAAAAAAAAAGTCTAGACACTGTTATTGCAACATAAGTCGTAGGCCAAGGGGTTAAGTAACTAGAGACAAAATATGTTTGTTACGTTACGAGGGTAGTGAAACCATGCGCATTCTTGTGACAACTGATAAGCAAAATAACCGAATGTTGACTTCCAAGCATGTCGAAACAATCAGTCAGTATAGCCAATGCATCGGTAGATCTGTGCCGATCGTCGACCGTACCATGTAAAGTGTTTTATTGTTGTACATTTTGTTATTTCAAAGTTTGTGTTTTAATTTGTAAGGAAACAGCTTTTTAAAAATCATTTACACTTTCAATCTGTTACTGATAATTTTTTTTTACCAGATATCACGCTCTAAAGCATTATTCGAGTTTGTGAAATAAATGATTGTCAAAATCTAAAAAATCTTATATAATAAATAGATGTATAAAATATATAGTAATATTTAAGAATACTTTATGTGAATGTAATACCAAATTCAAATTAAAAATGTGCATATACATATACACCGTATTGCTTGCCAAGCATGCATCTAGAGCGTTCAAAAATGTGCGGGCCCTGGGAGCGCGTTGAGCGCGTAGAACGCCGCACGCAATGTGTTAATAGATTTGTTCAGATAGCATGTACACTTTCCTGCCGACAGATTCGTCAGTTTTTAATTCCAGTATCCTGGAGATGGCTTGGCCGATAGCCAATTGCACGCGAAGTGCTTCACCTCGTCGTTACCATTGAAATGATATCCTTTTGTTGTCTATTTGAGTGATATTGGACTGCGGATTTTAGGCATTTACGATAAAGTACATGCAATTTAATGCAGTAAAGACTTTTAGAGAATTCAGGAACTACGATACACTATTTTGAAAATATTATAATCGGTAATGAAGAACATAAATATTATACTTAGTTTCCGTAGCTTTCAATTGATGCTTAGAAATGTTATTTTGTATAAACATTCGCGGTTTAGCAATGGTAACTAGAAGGTGAGACGGATGGCCAGTAAAGGGGCTATTTATGAATAGTTTAAGATAGCTTTTTAATTTTCTGTTGTGCTCGAACGGTTTTTCACGTGGTATCATTCGATGTTTTTTCCGTTGTGTCTTGATCGGCGTTAGACGTTTCATCCTGAAAGGGTTATCGTGATTCGTATAAGTTTTCAATGTAAAATAGTAAAAATATGATGAACGTACTCTATGCGATGGAAGTTGACACTACTCGTTTAGTCATGGTTCCAGCTTTCGAGAACACGGTTAACCTGTTAACCGGAGAAACGTTTCGCAATGGGGATACTTA
>CM052094.1:17244890-17277100 GCA_028453745.1 Agapostemon virescens
GGTCTCGTTATATAGTACGAAGTTTTACCTTTATTTAAAAAAATGAATTGGCTGCTAGCAACGAATACTGGGCCAGTTGTATAGTGAAAATGTATTTCATATTTGCTTTCGTTTAAAATAATGATACTGTTACCATTGGAGAATGATCGAATATTATTGAAAGCTACTAATTACGAATAAACGTCTATCGATTTCCGAATCTTTTATGTCAAATATGAGAAAATTGTTACGCAGGCGATCGAAACGATTTTTGCCGCAAACTAAAGAGTTCCTCCAGCCCAATTTCCGGAAGACGAAGGTGAAGAAGAAACTCGCGTTATGAGTCTAGAAGACTGAAAATAATCGGACGGCTCGTATCGCAAATAAAGTATAAATTTATAGTTACTTGAATTTTATTAGTCCTCATAAAAAACGTGTTTAACTATAATTTTGTTTTGATTATTCTATACTAAGAAACGCTCATACATACGTGTTAACTACGTAAAATGGCAATGTAAGAAGTACAGTGGCTCACGAAAGAATCTAAATAACTTTTTCCAATTTGAACCAAACAACTTGACTTTTCTGGAGCAACTAGAAGCATTGATTTACTAAAAGATATGCAAAAATAATTTTGAAATAATTGTAATTGGTAGATATTACGAGGGAAAGTGGAAAAGACATTTTTTAAAATATTTTTATTTCAACTCGTAATGAAAATTTAAATCATGCGTTTTTCAGAACTGTATTATTTATGCACATGCTGAAAATTTCACCGAAATCGGTTGACGCGGGAAAAAAATGACACGCGTAGAAAGATGTAAGAATTTGTGGAGTTTAAGCAGAAACTGACCAAGAATCGTGAAAAATTGCGATTTTTACCATTTTCGATGGCACGTAGCTCGTGTGTATATCGATCGATATCAATGAATTTTTCTGAATGTGTATAACTATCATAGAAATAACAAATAAAAAATATTTAAAAAGTTCCTTTTTTATTGGTCATGTAATTCATACCAATTCCAATATTTACAAAATTCATTTTGCATATCATTTATTAAATCAATGCAACTAATTGCTCAAGAAAAGTCAAGACGTTTGGTCCAATCTTAAAAATATTATTTAGGTTTGAAAAGTGTCCGAATACTTTTGTGAACCACTTTTAAACGCGAATTCCCCATTGTGCGACATAATAGAAGCGGCAGATGACAGTTGATTGGGTACCTCGATAGTTGCAGCAACTTTTAAGTCCTGTTTCAACCAACTGTCGAGGTTCTCGCTGTCCTTGTAGACAATAATGTTTAATTTCCATACACCACCTCTACATCAAGACCCATGATACGCGAGGATAAGTTCTGTTGTTCTTCGTTATATCAACTATCAAAGCGTGCAGCTGATAGATGGCGGCATACATTAAAACAAAACTTGCATCAGTTTCAAAGGTATGTAGCCTACTGCATCGAATAATAGAAAGCGAACTGTTATTATCTAATATTGATCTATTCCACACTGTGCAATTCGAAAGAGCAAGAGACACATCGTGTATATTGTGTGAAAGCCAAATAGGAAATAACGCTGTGCCAGCAGCAAAAACTTATGCAGTGTGTTTGGCGAAACAGTAGTAACTTCAAGAAACTGACAAAGATAATTCGAAAAACTGTATAGTAGTTTTTCATTAACCCTCGCATTGTGGTATCAAATTCATTTAATTACGCAGTTTCTAGCGATTAAGTTAAACGAATAGCTGTTATATCAGGGTCAAGGGAAACGCTAATGTACCTACTAAATGTATCACCAAAAATATATTTTAAAAAATTTGATAAATCGTGCAGCGAATTGTGTTAAGCATCATCAATCATGAAATGGTAAAAACGGTTCATTTTCCGAGAGTTAATCGAAAAACGTAAATCACAGAGACAATCTGATATTCATAATGACATTTTAGAAATCATCATTCAGAACCTATGTACGTTAACCCTCTATGGGGCCGTGCAACTTTCAAGACATATGTTAATATATCGACATTTTACCAAGTGATTTTAGTCTTTTATGAGATAACGTAATTATATAATGTCTCTGAGGTAACAACTAACGATATTAATAACTGTTGGTAGCACTGTCAACCTGAAATATCAAAGTAAATGGCTTGCAAGTTGTCTACAGATAGAAACCAACGGAACGATCTTGTGCAATTTACATTATTTGTGCTTCTATCTATTCTATTATATTCTATCTATTAAACAAAACAAAGCAATTTATATAAATTGGGTCCCAATTTGAATTTTGTCTCGGGCCCGCTAAATGCTTAAACCTAGCATTGCTTCACATCTGTTGAGATATTTGAATCGATGAAAATTGACTGCAATGAAGACATGGACGAATACAACCAATACTTTTAAAATGCATTCATTCCTCGAGAATGACGAATAATATTGTACTTCTACATTGAAATAAAGAATAACGAGTGAATCAATTTTATTCATTATTTAAAACTAATTGTGTTCAACAGTGATTAGGAGAATTCATTCCCAATGCGAATTAACCCTCTATTCCTGGTCCAGCAGCTGATATGCATCCCCACACCATTATAGAACCTCCCCCGTGGTTTAACAGTAGGTTGCAAATTTTTTTCTTTGTACTCCTCATTAGGTTTTCTCCAAACATAAGTTTGTCCATCGAATCGAAAAATGTTAAATTTATTTTTGTCTGTATATAAAACTGTCCGCCAAAATGAAAAATCTTTATTTTTGTACAATTTCGCGAATTGCAATCGTTTTGAACGATTTCTTGTGCTCACAAATGGTTTCTTCCTAGCAACTCTCCCATTAAAATTATTTTTTCTTAACATAACCCTCACTGTTTTTGGATTAGCTTCTTTTCCTAAATGTATTTTAGCTTCAGTAGCTACATTCGGGGAACTTAATTGTGGATTTTTCTTAATTTATCGTACGATCCAACGCTCCTCGGATTCTGTGAAGCTCTTCTGTTTACTTAGTTTTGGTTTATTTTCCACATTATTTTTAGATTTAAAGCGTTTTATAATATCATGAACTGTAGAGTGACTGCGTTTCACTATTGATGCAATATTTCGTACAGACAAACCGTCTCTAAATTGACTTATAACAAGTTCCCGGAGTTCTAACGACGTTTGTCAACATTGTCTAGCCATTTTGAGAAGTTAAAACAAAATTTCACAGACACTAACGACTTACGTCGACTAAAACCTACATAAAATTAAAGTATGAAAAAATGAAGAGTGATTTCCCGTGTTTCATTTGTTTTTCCCACAGGATTATCAACTGCCCGAGTTTCAGTTTGAGACTAGTTTTCATGACTTTTAACATTTCTATTTTGTCTCGAATTATCGTGAATAATTTTTGTGTTTGCTTAATACATTTTATATGACCTTAAGTGTAAATTATTAAAACTAATTTTGTTTTTCATTTAATTTGTTTTCTTATACTAATAATAACCTCAGAAAGTGAAAATATATAGGTGTCCGAGTTTTACATTGAGCCACTGTATTTCTTTTTGGTTTACTGGCTTACCGATGCGATTTTGTTATCGGCACCGTTGCGGAAAAAGGAGGGGAGAACATCTTGAAGATTTTAAATGAAACAGAATCGATGCACGATTTTCGGCGTCGGCCAGAGACAGCTCTTGGCGTCTCGAAGACGTCAAACTCTACAATGGCACGTGAAATGGATGACGTCTAATAGACGTCATTGTATGCCTAAGAGATAAAACTGTTCTCCGGAGTCTGGTTTTCTAGTCCCTGTATTCCAATTCGTCGGGAACCAAGTCCCGTAATTTGCGATCCGATACAACACAATGGAGTCGATCCCGAAAGCCTAAAAAACGAGCGATTCCGATTTTCGGGCGCAAACCGTTCCGTCGAACTGCCAGAGATCGTCCAGTTTCTGCGCAGGAGCAAATCGAGCGGGATTGGTTACGATTAATTCATGCTACTTTCGGGCTTCGCCAATATGAACGGCTCCGATCGATCCCACCTGAATATTGGCTCCGGCGAACGAGAGGAGAAACGTCGCTTATGATCAATCGCGGAGCTTCGGTTGGGACCGTTCTGCGGATTTGGTTATTAGAGGACTTTAAGAGAGGATTGATAATGCGAAACCGCATTATTAAATATCGAAGGGCTGTTACGTCGAGTGTTTGTGGACAAAGATTCAGCCGATTACTTGCGACACTATCGCGCTATGTCCGGCGTTAAGGTTTTTCACTTTCGCCGATTCGGATTATCGGGCACGTACGATTTATTTTAACCGTCGAGTGGCAGTTTCCGCGGAATTACGTTTTAATGAACAAATTCTTCACGGTGATTCCCGTTAAGCTAAATATGAAATGAATCTGATTGAAGAATAAAACTGGTTAAAAGTTTATTGGAATTTTCGCGTTATTGCGTTACCCGTGTTTTCGCGTGCTACGTATGCATGCAGCCCACGATATAATTATCGCGGACACGATGACATGAATTTATTCCGCGTTTCCGGAATTTTTATCAGTCGGACGCTGTCCGTGGACGGTTTCGAATGCGCGATGTGTCTTTTGAAATTCTTTCAAAAGCGTCTTCCGAAACTGTTTTCAAAATGGTTTTCTACAAGTGGTTTTCTTTGTATATAATAAGCAAGATTAAGAATAGGCATTTAAATATTAACACTAACATTAAAGGAGAGTTTCGAGAGTGACGTTCAGAATTAAAGAAGCATACATTATTCTACAGTTACAGTTTCAAATATACCGTGCTGAATCTTTTACGTTTTCGATAGAGAAACGTCGGAAAACAACCTAATTATAACGATTTCCAAGTATGTACCGCTATAGGATCGCTGACTCTGCAGCTTCAATAATATTTAAATTTGCACGAACGTCGAGCCGGATTGAACGTCATTTATCTCGGAATATTTCCACATATTTTTCACAATGAACGCCGAATCGGGGGAAAAAAAACCCGGAAAAAGTACCGTTACACCAGCATTTAAAACGGAAATATCTCCGAATAAACGTGCAGGTTTTCCGCTGAAAAAATGAGTCTATATTTGCAGTGGATCTACGTGATTATAGAAAAATGGTAAAGCAACGATCATGAATATTTGCAGCGGCCAGAGGGATCGAAAGGATGGTATTCGAATGGCGGTAGATGTGCGAAACAAGAATACAAGCGAGACGTAATTTCGCGAGATCCGTGCGGGATGGGCCAAGGGAGTATAGTCAATTTCTGTTGACCTAACGTGTAAGGTCAGCGGAATCAGCACGTAGAATATAAGTATCTGACACAAAAATATCGAGGTCGCTGGAATACGTGGTATATCTACATCGGCATCGGATTATTCGACGTTTTCATTAGCCATTGACATCGGCCACGGAAAATATCGATTCGCAGTCTACAGATAGGAGCGCGAACACACGTACACGCGCATACGTACGTCGCTTTCTCTGGCCGACGCGTTAATATTAATTTTCGAGCTTTTACATTCCCCCACGCCATTCGGTACACTCGTAACATAGATTAATTGAGAAAGCCTGTTACCGAGAAACGAGACAGTGGTTATTAATGGCATAACAAAATATCGAACGCGCACCTCCGGGACCCACCTTCGCGACACCCACAATTTTAAAGGGCGATAAGTTTCGGGGTCGGGCCGGGCCGGGCCGCGCGAAGGAACAACGCGGCGGCAGTTGATTAATGGCTTCCGTTTTTTCAAGAATACAAATTTCTGCCGCACAGATTAATTTTTATTATCAATTTATCGTGACAAGAATTATTGTCCGCGTTGTATACATACCGGCGACCGGCCGCATGGGAATCTGAAATCCTTCGTAAATTATTAACATCGTAGAGAATCGTATCGGACGAAACTTGCCGCCTTTAAATCACACCAAAGTAGCGGCGGGTGCTCTTCATTTTTTAAACGGGACCGGTCACGTATTGCTCCTTTTTTTTCCCACCTCACTTTCTCGTTTCTTCGTGAAGTTTCGTGATGTACAAGCGGAGGGAGAGCGAGTGTCTCCGACGAAATTATTATTTAATGTACCGACGGTGAAGCATCTGCGCGACGAGTATTAACTAATGACGAGATAATTGCGAGTATTAATATATGTATACGGTGTTCCGATCGGCGTCGCGGTAGCGATCATTGTTCGGAATATCCGAAATCATGTTTTCATACTTACTGTCAACCAGGAATGGCATACATGTGGTCCTTTACCGAGGCCATTTCTGAATCACATCGATATTTCACGAATGCAGACGCGTTCATGGCTCTTCGAGGTTTGTTCACGTATACATGCAGTAGCCGGCGTTAATATTCGGACACCATGATAGTCGAGAAATTCTTGCTGTATATCTCCACTGTTAACAATAGAACCTGTCAAAATTACTGGTTCCTGATTTTTTCGTTTACCATTACTGAAGTTATAAAAACACTTTTACCAGAAAGTTTTAAATGAATTTCTTCATTGAAGCGAACATTAACGATAAAAATTCTACGAGATCTGAATGGATAACATTTTGTCATTATTACAAAGCAATATACATCGGTCGGATTTATTACTCGGTAGTTCTAGTGTTAATGGAATTTATAAATAATAAAAAATGAATAATAGGTACAAAGACAAGGTCGACTTTTATAATGGCACCGCATATTTTTTATACCAGTATATACAGGGTGTCCCAAAAATTATTTGAAGCAACTTTTTCCTTTGCGAACATTCAAACTGCGGTTTCCTTTACGAGTTATTAACGAAAAATCACTGGCCAATGAGAGAAAAGCGCGCGAACTAACATGAGCTCGAAGCTTCCGGCGGCTTGGCGCGCAATCAGAAGTGAAAAACGTTGTTCATTCTTATTTCAGAATGTCTAAAGAATAATTACTAATTTTTCAAACCCGAAATAGTAAACAATTTAGCCGTGTCTGCCGTTTTAATTTTCTGGTCTGGATGACATCTCACGCGTACCACATGAAATCTTTATACGACACGTACTGTGAAGATAAACAATAAGTAACCCCGTCGAAATACGTAAACGATATTTTAATTTAAATAATTTTGTGTCCGAACAGAATTCAACGAACGATTCGCAAAATTAATTTAATAGTAAATAATCAAAATAAAGGATATGCAGGATATATGTGTTTAAGAATTGTTAAAGAGTGTCATTAACAGTAAACTCACCCATTCAGTTGTAAATCCACTGCATGATTGTAAATGTGGACAGCAGGACAGTGCGTTGAACCCTTGCAGTATATGTATGCTGAACCGATCAGCTGATTCCAATTCGATGGCGACGAACGTAGGTAGCGGACGAAGGCTGGCTATCCCAATGTTCACTTTCATTGCACTTTCACTAAACACTGATACCATAACTTATTTAATAATATTTAAGACGATGTTTCCTTCGTTTAAATTTATGGCTCTGAAAAGTAGCCGATTTTAAAAAGAAATACCTAACACAATGCCTGAAACACAAGTTTCACACATTTTCTATAATCCGTTGTTCACACCGCACAAGAACATTTAAAAAGATATTATAATGCAATAACGCGTTCGCGACGTCCTTTCCATCGGAAGATACTGTGGAAGACTAGCGCGATGGTCGTGTTTTCCTACAAGTGAGCTTGTAAAACGAACTGAAAGAGGACAGAGAAATTCCTTGTCCTGAAAAACAGAAAAGGTAAATACATACCTCTCGATAGAACCGTATTCGGAGTAAATCGTCGCCTGTGAGGGCTTTCAATCGACCGGCCTCCAAAATCTAGACTATGTCATATTTATGACCCATCCTTGAGACCCGATCGCATGTGGCACGCACTCGGAATAAAGCCGAGTCGAGAACAATGTATCGCGCCCGATAGTAAACATTGAAACTCTCTAGGATACAAACAAAATTTCCACGACCTTCGCACCAGTCTTCCACAGTTCTTCCGATGGAAAGGACGTCGCGAGCGCGTTATTGCATTATAATATATTTTTAAATGTTCTTGCGCGGTGTGAACCACTGATTGGAGGAAATGTGTGAAAAGTGTGTTTTAGGCATTGTGTTAAATATTAACATCGTCCTAAATATTATTAAATAAGTTATGGTATCAGTGTTCAGTGATAGTGCAATGAAAGTGAACATTGGGATAGCCGCTTTCGTCCGCTACCTGCGTTCGTCGTCATCGAATAGGAATCAGCTGATCGGTTCAGCATACACTGTAAGGGGTCAACGCACTGTCCTGCTGTCCACATTTACAACCATGCAGTGGATTTACAACTGATTGGGTGAGTTTATTGTTAATGATACTCTTTAACAATTCTTAAACACACATATCTGCATGATCCTTAACGCGATTATTTATTATTAAATTAGTTGTGCGAATCGTTCGTTGAATTCTGTTCGGACACAGAATTATTTAAATTAAAATATCGTTTACGTATTTCGACGGGGTTACTTATTGTTTATCCTTACAGTATGTATCGTATAAAAATTTCATGTGGTATGCGTGAGATGTCATGCGTACCAGAAAATTAAAACGGCTGACACGGCTTTATTATTTCGGATCTGAAAAATTAGTAATTATTGTTTAGACATTCTGAAATAAGAATGAACAGCGTTTTTCTTAAAATTATTATTAATTATTAATTAAGTTCGCTTTCTATGACTTGTTCTTTCACTCGAACACAGCTCAATGCCCCATTTCTGATCGCGCGCCTTGCCGGTGGACTATTCGAGCGCACTCGACCGAGCACGTGTTAATTCGCGTGCTTTTCTCACATTGGCCAGTGATTTTTCGTTAATAACTCGTAAAGGAAACCGCAGATTGAATTTTCGCAAAGGAAAAAGTTACTTCAAATGACCTCAGAAACCCCTGTATACCAATGTGTTGTTCATCGTTCGAGACTCGGGTTCCCATAAATAATACACTAAATTATAATAATACCAATATTGGATACACATTACTATAGAGGGCTTACTTATTATGTTTTGTAACTACTTTTGAGGCATTTCCAGTAGTGCGTTTAAAAATATTTTATATTAAAATTAATCCTTGGTCAGCTACATGTTCACACATTCTCAAACCTTAAAAATGAATACTATGTAAAATATTAAGGTCGACTTTTTTAAATGGCACTGTATATTTTTGATAGCAGTATATATACCAATGCATTGATCATCGTTCGAGACTCGAAGTTCCCACAAATATTATACTAATACCAATATTGACCATCCATCGCTATACAAAGTTTACTCGTATCAAAATGACAATGTTATAAAAATGTTTCTACGAAAACTTTTCGCATAAACTTTTTCATTAAAACATATATTAACGTAAAAGTTATACAAACTTTGAATAATTGTAACCTTGCCATTATTCTAAGGCAGTGTATATTAGTATAGTTTAATGCCCCGTTGTTCTAGTGTTAAACTCGAAAATTTAAATATAATTTTCGAGAAAAATTATTTGTTGCAAGATAAATCGGGTTACATCGGATGTTCCAACTGCGATTCGTCTTTTATGAAATAGTGCCCCGTTCCTTTTATTGGATTTGTCGTTTTCGCTGCAATTAGGGTGTCTCGCTGTATGTTTGCTTTCGTCGCGTCTTATATTACGCATGTATTTATCGCGTATGCTCCAGAATCTTCAGTAAGTTACCTTCATCAATCTAATCAGCTTATTAGCAATATTACTTTCGTCATAATTTAGCGTATTACGATTTGATTTTTGGAATGTGTCAGTTATGAAGCTTCGATTTTTCGTGCCGCGTAAATTCCACTAAACTGCAGCTCCATTTTCGGGAAACGATTTATCTGTGAATTCAAAGCATTTAGTTTCGAAAGGGAATCTAAAAGCTGTCCACCCTCTTACGATCAAATAAGCCGCCGGGTACAGTAAAAAATGATTCTTGTTGTTCGCTATACCGAAAGCATTTATTTGCGGACGCCACTAAATCTAAGCTCCCGAAAGAAAGGAGGGAGTGTAATGACGACGTACTTCGCAGGAACAATTCCAGCTTCTCCTCTTCCAGCAGCCGGATAAGCTGAACTCGCCAGCCACTTATCAGGGAGAAATTACTCCGTGAAAATCTTATTTCGCCTTTCTGTTTACATCCTGCGCGGAAAAAGTCGCTTCGTTGAAACTCGCTCGCGTAACGATGGTATCAGGAATTAATGATGATGAAAGCGAAATTATCCCCATGGCGAATGCGTAGCATTAAATTATTCTTGCGCACAAAAATATTTCAAACAGAATGTTGATGCAGTTTCAAAAAATTTTATTTAAATGTTGAGTGTGTAAATCATTATAGCTTCGTGACAGAAATTTAACTACCGCGTTAACACTTTAACTGCCCAACCAACAGCCTAAAATATTCCACAAAATCAAAGTAATTTATTTAACGCGGCAACAATCGACAACTTAAAATGTCTGACACATGTGTAATCCTTCGACCTTCTTGTAGTCTTCAGATATGAAGTAAATTGTGTGCAACGAATATACTAGCGTACAAATTTACTTTTAAACATGGACATATAATTCTATCACCCATATATGAGTGACATGGCAGTGAAAATGTTAAGCGAAAAATAAATTCAGTTACTGCGAACGTTCTATTACTAAAAATGAATATGAAAACACAAATTCAAATAAATAATCGCTGTTTTGTGTTCCCGCAATCTAAACACGTTTTACCAATACAATTTACAATTTAACCATTTGCCATACAACATCGAGTCAGACTTGTGACGAATATTTCACACGTCATCTGTTAATTACGAATGTTACTCTTTTCTTTTACATTGCAATCAAATTCTGTCAATGTGATATTAATATTGAAACATTGCAATGAACTTATTATAAAATATATATTTTTAGCGCATTACACAAACATGTCATCAGTGTACCACTGGTGGTATATGGAACGTGTTAAATATCGGCAATATTTTGAGAATCGAAAATCCAGTGAAACAATCTATTTTCTATTGCAATTCATCTTGAGTGACTTTGAGTGACCTTTAATGAACTCTAGAGTAGATTATTGTATTCTTCTTGAAACACTTTATCAAGTGAAAGACCATATCGTTCAATAATCAGAAAGAAACATAATTGATCCGCGAGTTGTCGTCGCGTTTTGAGCGTCATCTTCATCCAACGATGCTTGCAACTCGCTGTCTTCAAACTATTTCGGTGGTCATCCACGTTCTTCGTTCCTCGCGTAAAAATCGCCACTTTTGAATTTTTTAAATCACTCAAAGTACTTTAGCATGCAGTACCAAGAGCATGCTCACCGTAAGCTTCGACAAGAATTCGATGCAATCCGCAACACTTTTCTTCGAGTGCTAACAAAAAATCAATGTTGTTCAAAACTCGTAGTTTCCAGGCACAAAATTCGACATGTTCGACGCTATTAACACGTTAAGCGCCACGCCGAATTTCTATGCCGTTTCGTTCAAGCCACGGTTAGCCGTCAGGCGGGCCTTGCCAGGCCACTCGCCGATGGACGAATCAGAGTGTAAACAGTCGGGTAACGTAACGCGCGCCGCGATAGCAGAACGAAAAATCTGTCGCCGGTCCGTAGGGACCGACGAGGCCTGAACGGAAAGTCCAGCGCCGGTCCCTAGGGACCGACGTGGCGCTTAACCCCTTGCCGTGCTTTAATAGATAAAGTCTAAAGATAAAGACTAGATAAAGATAGTCGGGCCAAACGTAAACATCACGAGCCGAGGTCGTGTACAGATAGTTACATTTCGGCTCATATTGTGACCTTTCTCGCGCATCAGTCTAATCTGTTTACCACACGTTGACGCGTAACACTTGGGCCCGAGTTTCGTCGAGCTAAATGGCACGGCAAGGGGTTAACGTGTTAAAAACTATGTTGTTGTATGAAACTTGTATGGTTGCGAGTTGAAAATCTTTATTCGATGTCAAAACAAGAAAATGACATTAATGACATGGTTTGACGGCGACTACATTCACAACTAGCGCCATGTTCGCGCAAATTCCAGTTTCATATTGACAGACCTGCTACCCACAACAATCTTCGTACGTTTATTTTCTGACGATTTTGCAAATTCCGCATTAAAAAATTGAAATAATTTTTGTGGTTCTTCCAGAACTTCCGTGTACTACACATTCGAATTTAACAAATAAATGCATAATTAAGTGGTTAATTATGCTCGAAAATAAACGAAAGTGACGGTAATTGACAAGCCCCCAGTAACCGGCGTCTCTGCTCTAGCGATAACCGGAATATCGCGTTTTTGAGTTGCGTCACTTTCGCAGCGAAGGTGCGATGTGTCTCGAGCACAAGTTGGCGGAGTCGCTGACACCTAGGTAGACTGGAGAGAAGTGCAGTTGAAGGGACAAATGTAAAAATGGTTCGTGACCCAGTGATCCCAGGGCGCGAGGTGCCGTTCACGTAAGCTGTCGATTTCACAGTGGCGTACGGTGGCAGGGAAGCATCTCGGAACGAGTTAGAGGAACTGTCAAAGACGTCGAGTCAAATGGGATTAGAGGTTTATACGTCGTAAGGTCAGCGTTCGCTTAAAGTGCTTCAACGATGCGTTCCAGATACACGCAACAGAGGCGTATTGCGGGTGTCGAACGTACACAAACTCTCTCTCTCTCTCTCTCACTCTCTCGTCTTACGAGTCCCTTAGACGTTCGCGACACTGTTCGCGCTGATTGATTCTCTGAAGTGATTTCGCACTATCGACTCGTATTATCATACGCAAGGCAGTTCGGCGCAATACCTCGAGTGGGTACGGTTGATTCATGGCCAGGCAATATTGTTCTCTATCGCGGCACCGCGACGTACGCCGACGTTTCAGAACCGGCCATGCATTCAGAGACGCGAAAATTGACGTTCCGAACCCGGACGTCGTCGTAAATTCTCATTTCGAAATTGGTAATCGAATTATTAATGTTCCGTCATGCTGATGGTAATTTCCACCACTGTTGGAATTATTTTCTTCTTCTTTCTTTTTTTTTTGTCTGTTTTTTAATCAAAACGGATATTCCTATTTGTGAACGTGTTTCTCTTAACGACCAGCGATCGCGATAGTTAAACTAAAAATAAACGACGCGATATGATCGGTTTTTTAATTTACTGGTAAATCGTTCATATTCGATAACTGTCTGCAATACAGAGAAATTGTTTATTTTATTCTAAATGTTTCTAGATTAATTAAAATACGCGTTGGTTATTTAATTGTCGATTTAATTGGAGAAAGATGGACTTACCATCTTGTCGTGATTGATAAAGGATACCGTATTTCATTTTATTATGTCAATTGCCGATCAAATCAAAACGTTTTAATTACTTTTTCGATCTCTTTATGTTTTCCAAATCTTAGACAAATTTAGCGTAGCTGATCGACCTGCGCAAAAATTAATTTTTGAGTCTGAGAAAATAATTCCGTTGTCAAGTATAAATGTAATCAACGTATTAAATTGAACATAGTGTAATAATTTAGATTTCGAGATTTTTAAACAATTGATACACATGATCGGTAGACATGTTAGACGTTGATATCGTTGATCATTGTTATTCAAGCATGCAAGCAACGATAATTTATGAAAAAGGTTTATTCGAAACGTTTTGCTGGATACAAACGTTTACATTTATAGGTATACCGTTGAACTAAAACTTTGTATCTTTTATAAATTAAATCCTTTCTTGTAACAGGTTCATAGTAATCCTACTCCACTATTTATGTTACGAGATTAGCAAGATTCCAGCTGAGTATTAATAAATTCATCGCTGTAATCGGCTTAAACGAACTATAGGTTTTCGAAGTAGGAACAGACTGGGTCATGCGCAGACATCCGCCATTGATCATCGAGCATCGGACAATGTAAACGTATCACCATCGAACGGAGTTACAAATTTCAAGAATTCTTCTCCGTTTCCCCAATTATTTGCAGAAAAATTATATAAATGTATTAGGTCAATCGGAAAGTTCTGTCCATCTAGCGTCGAGTAGCCGTAGCTCGAACTGTGGGTAACTATAACCTCTAAAGTAAGGCTAACTTTTTAGTTTGAACATCTGTTAATAAAACTCAGTACACAACAATTTACGCTTGCATAAATAACTTCGTTTTTTTCTACATTGAAGATGTCGGAATTTGAGCCGAATAAGCGTCATTTACGCGAAGTGTTAGTCTTTTGTTTCAATTGGAAGAAAACGGTAGCCGAAGCTCATCGAATGATTGTAGACGTTTATGGCGATAATGCTGTTCCCGATAAAACATGTAGAGAGTGGTTTCGACGTTTTAAAAATGGTGATTTTTCTTTGGAGGACAAAGAGCGTTCTGGACGGCCACGATTATTCGAAGACGAAGAATTGCAGACATTGGTGGATGAAGATCCATGTCAAACGCAAAAACAAATTGCAGAAGCGTTAAATTGTGCTCAATCTGTCATTTCCGACCGTTTAAAAGCCTTAGGGAAGGTCTACAAGGAAGGAAAGTGGGTCCCATATGAACTCAAGCCAAGAGACATTGAAAGGCGGAAAACCATCTGCGAAATTTTGCTTGCTAAGCAACAAAGAAAGGGGTTTCTCCATCGTCTCATCACTGGGGATGAAAAATGGATCTATTTTGACAATCTTAAACGTCAAAAAACCATTTATGATCCTGGCCAACTCTCAACATCAACGCCAAAGCGGAATATCCACGGAAAAAAGGCTTTACTCTGCACTTGGTGGGATCAGGAAGGTGTGGTATACTATGAACTGCTAAAAACTGGTCAAACAGTCACAGGAGATCTCTACCGACAACAAATTATCCGTTTGAGTCGAGCATTGCACGAAAAACGACCACAATATGAAATGAGACAGCGTAAGGTGATTTTGCTGCATGACAATGCTCGGCCTCACGTCTCAAAAATTGTCAAGGGAACGATAGAAGCACTTCGCTGGGAAGTGCTACCACATGCGGCTTATTCACCAGACTGTGCCCCATCTTACTACCACTTGTTTCGGTCGATGGCACACGCACTTGCTGAAGAACGATTTAATTCGTACGAAGATCTCGAAAAATGGATCTCCGCCTGGATAACCTCCAAAGATGAATCATTCTTTCGACGCGGAATTCGCTTGCTGCCCGAAAGATGGGAAAAAGTCATCGCTAACGATGGACAATATTTTGATTAACGTACTTTTTCATTTTCTTTCATGAATAAATCTATACTTTTTGTAAAAAAACGGACGGAACTTTCCAATTTACCTAATATATATTGAATTCAAAGTCGAATAGAACGTCTGAAAACTCAAAACGTAACCGAATAAATCGTTTACTATTGATGAGAGAGAAACATGTGTTAGACGAAACTTGTTTGATTTCGAAGATGGCATAAATTCGTGTTAACACTAAACCTACCATAAGTAATGACGTTGTCCAGATTTTCTATTTAACAGTTACTGAAGTTATAAAATTGTCTTCACAGAAATCGATTAAATAGATTTTTCTATTCCAATATACGTTACACTAAAAATTGCACGAAATTTAAATACATTAATTCTTGTCACTTTTATCAGACAATATACACTAGCCAATTTTACTGCTCGGTAGATTAAGTGTTTATAGTTTTTTTTTTTAAGCGGATACCTAGAGGACATGTCAAGGTCATCTTCGTTTTTTTAAACTAGAATAATATACTTTCCTATGTACTAATTTATAAGGCGTTTTAAGGCATGCGTCTGCGACTGAAGATCATTCAAGTTCGTCAAAGGTCAACTGTGATAGACAATATTCTATTATTTACACAAAGTAAAAAGCTATACTCTTATGTTCGTTACCAGCATAGCACACGTATGACACTCTTGACCTTGCAGTCAAACTAGTTTTATGTACGCTGCCATAAATGCACTAACGTATACATAAACGCGTTGTTTTTCTTAAGCACAGCAGCTGTTTTTGTGTCCTAGATGACCTTGTGCCGTGGTGAACGAACTCGTCACGTAAAACACTATCAGGGTAAAGGGAAAATCATGTACGGTTCCATTTTAAACATTTCGATTGATCTTGAGAGAATCTAGACATCTCTCTGATGAAGATGCCCCCCCCCTCTCAATTGAACATTATTAGTTGATAAATTGTTTTCATTTGTTCATCCATTTCCGAAAAAAACTCCGTCGATTGTTTCATAAAAATCACTGTACACCCAGAATGTTTGCTAAATCGTAATATTCGCGTCGAAAAAACAAATACCAAACAAGGGGTAATATTTTTTCGTTTGAATCCTCGTTTTCGAGAAAAACGAGTTTAAAAACTCATCGAGTTTGCTTGTTCTAGTATTACTCGATTTACTTCAAAACGTGGTGATAACTTTTTATACTCCATGCAATTTTTATTCCAAAATCGATGCATTTTTTTACCTACTGTTTTTCCATTGTACTTGGTCAAATTCCTTTCGTGCATAGAAAGTCAATTCTCACCGACTCTTTGAATGCAAACGTAGTAGTGTACCCGGTCTGTAAGTATGAAACCGGAACTTACACATATGTAGCACTAGCTGTCAATATAGTTATCGTCAAACCGCATCATTGATGCCATTTTCTAGTTTTGACATCTGCTAAAGATTTTCAACTCACGATCATACAAGTTTCGTACAACAACATAGTTTTTAATAGCGTTGAACATGTCGAATTTTGTACCTGGAAACTACAATTTTTTAACTACATTGATTTTTTGTTAGCATTTGTAGAAACTTACATCGAATTCTTGTCGAAACTTACGGTGAGCACGATCTTGATAAATTACAGTGCTTTGTGTGGTTTAAAAAATGCAAAAGTGGCGATTTTGACGTGAGAAACGAAGAACGTGGAAGACCACCAAGAAAGTTTGAAGACAGCGAATAGCAAGCATCGTTGACGATGACGCTCAAACGCAACAGCAACTCGCGGATCAATTAAATGTGACACGAGAGGCGTCTTTATACGTTTGAAAGCCGTGCGAAAGATCCAGACGATAGCAAAATGGGATTAAAAGGCAATGCGAAGTGATTTTGCGTCATGATAATGCACCATCGCACACAGCAAAACCAGTCAACGAAACGATTGAGGCGTTTAGTTGGGAAACATTAGGTTGTCCGAAAAGTTCGTGCTGATTTTAACTGAAGCTTCAAATGCGACGTATTTAAGTTTTGGTATATATTTATTAAAAATAAAAATAACCCGGCACGAACTTTTTGGACAACCTAACACTTTCGCATGGGGCTTACTCACCAGACCAGGGGGCGTATGTGAATACTTTTCTGTATGTTATGATTTAGGGGCGATGTCGTTTTAATTTGATTTTTAGAGTTTTGGAGGTTTCTGATTTCGAATGTTAGGAGAACCGATGAATGAAATTGATATGGGCAATTTGTGATAATAATTTTAGGGGAATATAATTTTACGTTTTTAGAATTTTTAAATATCTGGATTATTGTGTTGGACACGTGGCAGGCTTTTAAACCACAGTCGATAGAAGGTACAGGTATTCTTTGAAAATGTTATGTTACACAGATTTCTAGATCATTCTCCGACTTGTAATTCTTAGATACGTGACGGTGACTGTAAAAATTGATAAGCGTCCCCCGACCAAACTATTAGAGCTATCGACATGATTCCAACGTCAAAATCTTGGCGCGGTAGGGCCCCGATTCTGGGGCTGGTGAAAATCTCGAAAATGGGCAAAATGGGGTTGATAAAATGTAGCTTCCTGAAATCCCCTGAAATGCTAGCCTAGATTTTGAGTGCTCTGCTTAAAGAGGAAAGTCTGGGGAAGATTTTCCCGTTGGGCCCATGTCGATAGCTCTAATAGTTTGGTCGGGGTACGACTTCAAAGATTGCCAAATATTTGCCAAATATTGCCAGATATAGGAACACCCCCCCTTTCTAAAAATCGCGAAAAATTGGGGAAAAAATTTCAGGTCCCCGATTGCTTTGTAATTTTGTATACACGTTTCTAGACGCGCGGTCAGAGTCCATGGCAATTTTCAGGTCGATCGGAATGAAATTACGGAAAATGTGCAGATCGGGGAAATCCGACAACCCCCAAACTGCCACTTTCTTCGGGGGATAAGACATCGGTCGAAAAACTTAGTTTCCCAGATTCATTTCTAACTCTGGCTTAGTATGGGAATGATAGTATGACAATGATAGTATGGGAATGTTCAGTGTAACCTCAGAGGCGCCATTAGAATATTAAATGTCATTTGGACGCACGTATTTGTTTTTTTATTAGCATAATTTTTTGGAATTGCGAGCTCTCAGTCTGTACTCGCTGGTTTACCGCTATCGCGAGGGTGCGGGCCCGGTTTTGTGTCGTGTACGCGAAACAATTGATTTGCGTGCGGGAATAGGCATGTCAAAGTTGAATATTTTGTCCATTTTACCGTGTGAAAGTATCTTTCAGGCCGAGCTATCCCAAGGTTACATTTTTTAAAGGAATCCTTTTACACGGTCCATTCGATCCTTCACAGAGCGGCTGAATGTTCGCGTCGACATTTGACATTCGTCGCGCCAGACGAACCGAATCAGACCTCGGGGTCTATCGTGAATCGTAAAACGCGAATCGCGCTGGAAGGAGGCCTGCGTGCGACGTGGTCTCCCGTACACGGGGTTACAGTCATGAAAATGGAGTAATATCTAGCCCTGCCTGGGCTGCTACAACTTCAATTCATTGTAAACGAAAAAAAGAACAGGTAAACTAGGGAAACATCGAGGAAAAAGCAGAGGCCGATCGCGAAATTGTATTTCGTAAAAATGCATTTGTTGAATATTGCATACCGAAAAACAGCAGGACAAAAATTGTATACAGCTGTGTACGCCATACTCGAATTTCGGAAGCCCATTCATACTAAAATTTGTATGGGCGAAACGAAAAAACGATTGCTAATGGAAGCTATTTCTCGCGAAATAATTGAGATACATGTTTCGCTAAATTTAATTTTGTGTTATACCATTAATATGAATGTTTGTTAATTTTTATAAACCGACTTAAAAATAAATATGCATTAATATGAGTGTTTTCTTCTTAATTTACAGTGTTACGAACTAGTTTATAGAACTCGAAATTAAACATATTCTAATGAAATTGTATTTGATTTTTTAGAACATTTTATTCAGTTAAAGTCTTAGTGAGTGTGTGAATGGATGAATTGTGCGGCATACGCTTTGTGTATTAAAGAAACGCGGAGAGCAAACGTTGTAAATATCCAGACCTTGTGCAGGTAAACAGTTATCACAAAGTACAGAAAGTCAACAAATGTCGAGCGGTCCGTGAAGACTACGTGCTGAGTGCACTATCTATTCGTGGCGATATTACAACTGTGAACTGCGAGTTATTTTAGAATAACACACTGCTCCAACAATACAATAACGCGCTCTCAAAAACATGTTTCGCATATATTAGAAAGAAAGACTGTGTGTACTGTAAATCCCTGAACCAGCAACTCAATTTAAAATACGACAAATCCACGAGATGAAGTTGTTAAAAAATGTAGACTGATATTTTCATAAAACTTATTGCAAGTAACAGTCGTCGTAAAAAATTGCTCATTCTGCATTTTAAATAACAAACATCTATTGGCGACTACGAATACTATTTTCAATTTCTCCTTGCAAGTACAATTATCATATTTGTGCAGATCTATTAAAAGTCAGATATTATAGAGAAAATGCGTGACTATAAGAACAGACGTAACACAGGGGAACGAAATTTCCGCGTACCATTGTGCATAATCTAGGTATCGTTTAAGCTAAATATTCGTCACTTACCCTTCACCATTCAACCCCGGCATACCCCACGATCTCATCACGGATGCAAAATCACAGTCCTGCATGCAAAATCATCAAGATCAGATTACTCGCAGGATCGTGTTACGAGCCGACGGCTCTCGTCAGGTGTGACGAAAACGCAAAGGACGAGGAGGCAAAATTCCGGTGAACTTGGAAGATCGTTCTCGGTTGGTCGCGTGTGCGGGTTGGATGTACAGGGTGTTCGACTAGACGATGTAAATATTTTAGAAGGTCGGTTTTCTGAGGAAAATAAGGGAACAAGCAAAAGAGATTGCGTTCCTCAAGTATTAGACTTTTTTACCTGATTGTAAGGTCGCTTACAGCGTTTTAAACAGATTTTTCAGAGTTTAGATCGACGATCGGTTCAAACATTTTGGCGATTTATATATATTGTGTTATGCTACGATTTAAATGCGTCAAGTACGAACATGCAAATCGTTCGATCATTCGAGCTACATTTTATATTCGTTTGCTACTTTATTATCATTCAATTCCAAATCTACTTGTATTGGTGTCGTTCATGTTTTAAGCATAATTTTATTAACAAATTGTTGTTTTGCGGAAGATGTCACTTTAAAGTTGTACCAGTCCTCCTTAAAACACACATCGAATTTTTAAACTTGATTCTGATAAAAAACAACTTCATCAAGTGTCAAAGTAAGAATTGACAAGGGAACATATTCAGATGCGAAAATCCGATTTTGATGAAACTTATGGGAGCTTATAGCTGTATTGTTTAAACAAAAAACTTTTAAAATTTTCTTGCGCGACTACATTTCCCATTGAAACACACACAATTTAAAAAAAAAGTTAAATTTTTTGGACCTCAACTTTGAGGGCTGTATTCACCCCTCCAAAGTGGATGGTTGCCGAAAAAAAACACTTGTCACATATTTTTCAAAGAACTATAAGCTTCCATATGTTTCACCAAAATCGGATTTTCGCATCTGAATATGTTCCCGTGTAAGCATGTTTTGTGTTTTCTTTTGTTTCAATTTAAGCAAAGAGTTAGAGCAGCACAGACTGTTAGAAACATTTTCGTTGTAGATTACAATTGTTCATAAATTGTTTATTTCGATCGAGCAATTCGTATCAGCTAAATAAAATTGATGCAATGACCAGTTCACCGTCAAGATGTAGTTCAGAATTAAAAATGTAGGAAAGCGATTGCTACAATTTTAACATCCTCTGAGGACGCTGCAATAAGAAAAAGTGCTGTAGAAGAAAATCTTAAATTTTAAAAATCTCTATCTGTAAACGTCGTAAAACTTTCTTAAAACTTGGACAGGCACAAACCGTGAGGTCACCTCGGTCGAAAAATCTATATCAGATGGCCCAATGTGTAGAATGTAATTTTCTTTTTTTTTTGGTTATGGTCAGGTTATTGCAAGGTCGAAGAAACGAGACTGTTTAATAAATAAATGAAACACTTTTTATGCCATTACTATTTTTCAAGATATTTTAACATTTCTTGGTAAATTGGATATATCTTATACGCTCAGTTTAGCAAATATTATGAATGTTGCTTTTTAAAAATTTTTTATCCTGTACAAAATGTCGTATACATGCTGAAGATTGAAAATTGGTTAATGGTGTTACGAACTGCAAATGTTTAAAAATGATAAAAATCGTTAGTATTATTATTACGCGAAATATAATTTTTAGGAATATAACTCTTATAAATATATAAATATTTTTAGCACTCGAGTGGTAACTCTTAGGCACCACGGAAAGTTGCCACATAATTATTTAAAACAATTTCTACATCGCTATGCTTGTATCTGAGAAATTTGTAATAATTTAATCATTGTAAGAACGGGTAATATAACAAAACCCCATATGCATAAAATGAAGTAAATCGTATAAAATAAAAATGACCTAGGATGAAGAAACGCCTCGATTTTCGAGTTAATAATACTTCGAGTGCAAGGGTTAACATATATATGTTTAACTTCTTACGTTTTGAATCTTTCATCACAAATTAACACATTGTATGCAGTAGCAGTCTAGCAATTTTACAATGATTTTGAAGAAATATGACATATTTATAAGTCATTCAGTGAATTAGTTTCCGAAGTATTAGTCAACCGAACAACTGCTACAATAAACAGGTAGCACTAATAATTTGTATACAGACAATTATTATATTACTGGTGACACTGAAAATTAATTTATTTGTTCCTAAAAAATATAGGCGCATGGTTAGGATATTTTCAATAGTCTAAAATTACTTATATTAGATATATACTTTTACATAGTTCCTATTTCTTGTAAATAATGTATCAATACCTTATTACGTATAACGATTCACTAGTTCTAAGAAAAAGTGAAATCGTTTCGGCAAATCTATTCTGATATAACATTAGGTTTACGAAATTCGTCAAAACAGCTATATTATTTCTAATTTACAATCATTAAGATTGTAAAAATGCAGCATTGTAGCATTATACAACAAATTAACACTTCGAGTATGTATTATAAACGGAATGGTTAAAAATACAAGTGTAAGTTAAAAATGTAAGTCTAGCATTAACAGTAATCCTGCCGAGTACTAAAATTGACTAGTATGCACCGTTTTATGAAAATGTCAATATTTAATTTATTCTATAAAGTAAATCAAGAAAATAAAAGGAAGAAAGAATTACCTCTTGCCATATTATAACGAGTCAGACTCGTGTTGAAGATTTTAAAGAAAGTCTAACAATCGTAAATATTATGTCCTTCTATTTAGACGAAATTAAATTCTATTCTTTTGTAATAAATATTTAGGTATTTCTTTTCCGACGAAATCAAATTTTATTCTTTTATAATAAATATTTAGGCATTTCTTTTTGGTCGAAGTCAAATTTTATTCTTTTGTAATAAATATTTAGGCATTTCTTTTTGGACGAAATCAAATTCTATTAATTCGTAATAAACATTTAAGCATTTCTTTTCCGGCGGAATCAAATTTTATTCTTTTATAATAAATATTTAGGTATTTCTTTTGGGACGAAGTCAAATTTTATTCTTTTGTAATAAATATTTAGGCATTCTTTTTTGGACGAATTCAAATTCTATTAATTCGTAAGAAATATTTAGGCATTTCTTTTCCGACGAAATCAAATTTTATTCTTTCATAATTAATTTTAAGCAAACATAGCAATACAAAAGATATAAATTACCATTCCTCTTCCATAACATTCTCAGTAACAAAAAAATTAAAATAACTTCAGTTACAAATTAAATATTACAGCAAGGGGTTAATACTCTAAACCTCACACCGGAGAATCTAAATCTAACCAGCTACTATAAAACTCAACCTTAAAAAACGCCCAAATAACTACCACTTATCAAACCAAATCAATCAAACAATAACAGAAACACGTCATACGATCGCTAATCATCAAAGACAGAATTCTTCCCTTAAAACTCGTACGCCACGCAGCCGAACACCCTGTATGCACACGGATGCTGGCTTAGTTGACGGTGTCGACACGGGTCACGGTGGCGCTGCGCCGCCAGCGCGATCCTCAGTTCGTCACGGGGTCGCGAGGGGTACGCATTGCCTTCGTCGATTGGCCGTACCCACGTTCGCTGTTCGTGACGCGCGAAAACCGTACGAGACCGCGCTTGTTTCCTGTTTTCTCATTCGTACGAACGTCGAAATCCCATCCACGGTGATCACCACTCGTCGTCAGTGTTGACTCCACGAGTCGGTCGCATTACCATTACACACACACACACATATATATTTTTTTTGTGCGGTGCCATGCGGCCAGGTGGCGGCTGCCTAGCGTGATTTACCCCGGTACCAACGGTTCTCGCCGCGGGACGGGACAGTGCCGTGAGAGAGGGAAGATCAAACGAAGGACACTGCGGTACCTGCGACAAAGAGCCACCTCCCCTCCCCCCTCGTGCTGTCACCGAAACGTGAGTGTTTCCTTCTACCTTACTCTCCCTCCCCCCTGGACTGTTTGACTTTCTTCCGCGATCTTCGAGACTCGGTTACCCTTTCGGTCGACGCTTTTTCGGCGGCGTTTCCGCACCGGCTGTCCGGACCGAACACCACGCGTCGAAACACGTCCCACCGAGGAAACGTAACCCGACTCGTTACCGACAGCTTCGACAGACTACGCTTCTGACGCGTGGCTCGGAATTCCTGATCGAGGGACGTGCTTTCCTCGACCGCAGGCCGATAGTCTTGCCGCGATACAGTTCCCACTTCCGATCGGACTGGCCGAACACCGACACTCTCACCGTGGCTCGTCGCCTGCTGCAAACTGGTGAACAGACTTTTTTATTTTGTTGTTGCTCGGTTGGTTCCGCACGTGATTCAGAGTTCGGAGCGGTATTCGATAGTATACTCTGGTCTCCTTTCAGAACGCGGGGAAATCGTTCGCCGTTTACTAAAGATTTTTGTGTGAGGCGAGCAATTGATGAATCTGTAAAATAATTTTTTTGTAGAGCGGAAGTAGCTGATATTCTCTGGTCTTCCTTCAAAACACGCGTAAATCGTTCGCCATTTATTAAAGATTTTCGTGGATGCAAGCAATTTATGAGTCTGTAAAATCATTTTTTTGTAGAGCGAAATTAGTTTACTCTGGTTTCCGTTCAAAACACGCATAATTTACTAAAGATTTCCGTGTGAGGGAAACAATTGACGAGTCTGTAAAATAATGTTTTAGTAGAGCGGAATTAGCTGGTACACGGACTTTCTGCGTACGGAGATACGGGGATCTTTTATCTGTGGTTATTTTTTAAATCTTTAAGATTTTGTTTTTGAATTTTGGATCTTATGAGGGGAATGTCTATGAATCTGTGAATATGGGAATATTTTTGGATGTTATAATTTAGGGCGATGTTTTAATTCTTTGAGGCACTGTGGTATTAAAAGTGTCCCACCTTTTTAACAGTACCAAACCAGTCAAAATGACTGATCGCTACTTATTTCTTTCGCAATTACTGTAGTTGTAAAAATGTTTTCATTAGTAATTTTCCCATGTACTTCTTTAATAAACTACATGTTACAATAAAAATTGAACGAAGTTTGAATAGATGCAGACTCGTTATTATTATAAAGCAATGCATATCGTTGGATTTATTGTTCGTTAGTTTTTGTGTTAAGGCATGAATATGCACGGTGGGGTATTTTTTGATAAAACAAACAATATGGCTCTTTTTAATCTCTAAAATTCCGTGCCTCAAAGATTTAAGCTGAGTTTTAGAGTTTTGGAGGTTCCTAATTTGAAATTTTAGAAGAACGATCAGTTATATCGATGTGGGCGATTTGTAATAATGGTTCTAAGGGATTATTTTGTGTTTAGGATTTTTTAATTTCTGGATTATTGTAGTGAAGCACGTGGCAGGGTTTTAAATTAGAGTGGATAAATGGTACAGGTATTCTTTGGAAATGTGTTGCACTGATTTTTAGATCGTTTTCTAACTTGTACTTCTTAGACACGTGACGATGACTATAAGGATTGATAGATGTGTATACTTTTTGAGGTGAAGTCGATTTAAGAGAAATATTATTTTCCGTTAGATAGATAAATTTTTTGTGTTCGCCTTATTAGTCTTGACGACTTTAAATTGCATTCGGTAATTAGGTTATTTTCAATTTGCGTTAATTTAACCCTTACACCAATACCTCAGTATATATTTGTCTAATGAGAATCAAGATTTCGTTCGTAAATATTCGGTACCATTATTAAAAACGTAGGAAATTAAAAAATTCAATTGTTCTTTGACCTATTTTATTTCAATTTCTAGTAGTTCTACATAATCTGAAGAAGCAAATTTCTGACAGTACAGATATGTACACTAACTATACGAATGTTAAATAAAAAGTATAGATATTTCACAAAAGTATAGAATTGCCTGGAAGTTAGGCTGACGTTGCATTAACAAACCGCAGTAATTTAATCACAATTCGTAAATGCATTCTACTTACACATATTACACTAATCTGACTGCGAGGCCTTCTTAGACACGGAAATGACTTTTCAAATTAATTTCCCGTGGCTGAACGCGTGAGTTGACATTTTAAATATCGTCATATTTGAAAGTTTGATACATTTAATCGGCAACTTAATTTATCCACAGTTAAACCGTTTGAAAACTTAAATTATATTATTGTCACACTACTCGCCTATTCCACAGGGCAAAGCCTAAACTTTTACACGTTTACGAACTGTAATGCACTTGTCATTCTCGCGTGCAATTACGCGTATTAAATTATCAACCAACACCGTACTCCTAACCTCGTACCGACAACAAGAAATCCATTCAAATGTGGTCCGTTTCTTGACAGACGTAATGCCAAAAAAGAAATAACTCAGAAAAGCATGTTCTTCCGAATGAAAGGTACAGCGAGGAACGCAAGGACTTAGTTTACGATCTGCCACGTTGGAATGTGTTATCCGCATTCTAACTGCGTGACATATTCAATATACAGATCATACGTAGACGGGGTTTGGTAGACTGCGTTTGACGCTTACGTTTGCGTATCGGAGTCATTTTCGCCGGTGTTCGGAAGGGTGCTGTTCAAGTTCAAACGAGCCTGTACCGCGTTTTAGAAATTCTGGCGAGATCTCGACAGACTTCGAACCACTTCAACGCCGCACGGAACGTCCGGTGTCCGTCCGATAAGATTAATTTGGAAAATAAATCTCTGGTTAAACATTCTTTGCTTAAAGACGCCAGAAAAAATCGTGAACGAAACAGAAACCCAAAGAATATTAATAGTATCGGCTGGCAGAGGTGTATTCGTGGGAGACGAACCAGCTGTGTGCATTGTTTGGTTCCCAAAGTGAAACCGAGAGTCGTCATTGTTTCAAGATTAGCATTAAACGTTTAATCTGTTCGCGATCGATGTATTGTTTATTTAGAATATTGTACCATTAATTAATCATACGCGCAGGTCGATTTCAATTTAAACGGCGCATACTACATTACCGGATGGCAGTATCCAAGGAAACACAATGCGCGGTCTCCTTTGATTTCGAAACTGTATCGTCGAAAGATCGCTTCGAGTGTTTTGTTTCGGCTCGATTGAAAGAGGTATTAAAGGGTACAACGACATTCGAGGAATGAATAGACAATATAAATTATTCAAACCGATCTGAAAAAGACGACTCTTTTCGTACTGATTGCACCGTGCTTCTCGCGAAACATTTTTCCGATCTTTTTACGAACGCAACTGGAAAATATGAATAGAACGCTGAAACAATCCTCTTCGGCCAGCAACAAACGAACAATTTGTGTATAACAATGGATTAATTTCATTATTATTAGCTACAACTATTCCAATTACGCAAACTCAGTTTTCGTATACGCAGTCCGAAAATACGGAACAATAGAAATTCCGCAAGCCGTGTGTTCAAAATTTGCAAACATAAAATCAAAAATCAGCATCAGTCGCGCGCACAATGGAACACGTAGTTGTAACTCTTGACAATGGAGATGATCGCGCAACAACGCGATTGATACGACACAAAAGGAGTCCGATACCCCGGCACAATGCTAAAAACAATCTACATTGTTATTCCGAACGGTTTCCGCAGTAACAAGGTTCACAACAATTTCACGTTGGGAATATTTCATAATGACCGTTGGCTGTGTGCATCCCGGTGACCGAAATCCGTGCGCATTACGAGGACGATAGCGTTTCGCACGTATGTACGTGCTTGTCCGGTGATAATCGTTCGGAGACGTAAACTGTCAGGAGGCCACGTGGAGACTGCACCACTGGTTGCTTTCGCCCTGTAAGTGATCCTGTAACTGCACAGTGCACGACAATTTTGCAACAATTGTTCCGAGACGAAACTTCAATCAGAAATTTCATCAGGCCTGTCCGAAACCGAAGGATCTAGTTCAAACACTGTGCCTTATCAAATATCAAAATGACGAGTTTCAATGTTCTCGAGTCACAATTATTGAGATTGCCAAGGCGCGAGGAGCGATTCGATCAATTTATAGGTTATTTACGAAATGGCTAAAAATTTTAATACATACATTCTCATTCTTTTTAGAAAGTAATTCATCGGCAGGTTTCCCATCTTTTCGTTTACAATCTGAAGGAATTTCTTTATTGAAGCACACGTTACGAGGTCTGAATGGATGCAATTTTGTCATTATTATAAAGCAATATACATAGATCGGGTTGGTTACTCGGTAGGATCTAATCCAAACACTGTGCCTTATCAAATATCAAAATGACGAGTTTCAATGTTCTCGAGTCACAATTATTGAGATTGCCAAGCCGCGAGGAACGATTCGATAAATTTATAGATTATTTACGAAATGGCTAAAAATTTTAATACATGCATTCTTATTTTTTTTAGAAAGTAATTCATCGGCTGGTTTCCGATCTTTTCGTTTACAATCTGAAGGAGTTTCTTCATTGAAGCAGACGTTGCGAGGTCTAAATGGATGCAATTTTGTCATTATTATAAAGCAATATACATCGATCGGTTTTGTTACTCGGTAGTTCTAGTGTTAAAGTATTCAATGTAATGTAACCCAAAATGAAAAACAGTAAATTAAGTTAAAGTAATTAATGTAAAGTTCCGCGAACCTAGTGTTAAACTCGTGGCAGTCCCGAATTATCTTTGAAAAATTTGAAATTTTGTTGTCCTCGGATATCAAATAACTTTAGAGGATTTTAACCCTCGAATGGTACTCAAAGGGTTGTCGCGATATCGATAAAATTTTCTGTGTACTACTTTTTGCCGATGCATTGCAAGATAATTAAAAATAGCTAGTATTGCAGCCACAAACTATTTACAGTGAGCTATGAAAGTATCTAATGCCCTTTAAAGCAGAATTATGTTTTTAAAATTGGGCTACTAAAAATTACAAGCTATGATAAGACAGACTGTTTTTAAAACTGTTTTATAAGTCTCTGATGAAAATTTAATTTGTTGCACATGGTTACACGCATGCTGAAATTCTCAGCGAGGTCGATTTACACAGGAGAAATCCAAAACCAAAATTTCCACGACTCTTAGCGGTTTCTGCTTGAAATGCACAGATTCTAACGTCTTTCAATGCTCGTCGTTTTCATGAGACGACCGATTCCGAAAATATTCTCAGCAACTGTACAACTATTGTAGGCACACAACGCACATGCTTTAAATTTTCACAGCTTGAATGAAAAAGTAAATTTTCAAAACCCTCTTCGCACGCCATTTAGTAAATCACTGTTAACACTGAGTTTACGGAGCACTAAAAGCATCTATTTTAAATGTAGAACTATTTTATATTAATATAAACTCGTACAAAGTAAATCTGTCGAATAATTCCTCGTGGGCACATCTTTGCATTTTGAATAATCGTACATTAAAAGTAGAACGCGTGTTAAACGTTGACGCGTGAAAGCGGTGAAATGTCTTCGACTAATTGTCAAAGAATGAATAGTTTTGCAGAGTTCCGTACTATTTCTTTGTAAATCGTTGTTATAAAACTTCCGTTCACCGTACGACGGCGTGTGAACCAGCGGCTGTCATTCTACTTATGACACTCGATGTCAACGACTCCTCAGGAGGCACTCATGATCCATTCACTATGCCGATCCTCGCCTCCTGCCTCGCCGCGGCTCGAGAGATTTCAGCCAATTTTCTCAGATAATACGCGTTCCATGGAAATACAGTTTCGCGCGATTTCCCCGTTGCCGTGCACTCCTCCCCGCTGCCCCGGCGCCGATAAAGCCGACCGACGCATAAATAATTAATCGCACGCAATCAGCGTGTTTGCGTCCGCTCCGCAACCACCGCACGCGAAAATTGCCTCTATCTGTCGCGGATCGCGCAACACCGACCACGCGTTTTCAAATCGTTCAAGTTTAGACAAGCTCTTCCCTGGCTCGTATGCATGAGAAACGATTCGGAAGTTTGGTTCTCGCGCGCCGCGCATCCCCTGCCGGTGTGAGGATTTCGGATGCGTGTAATTTGCCGGAAGTTTGTTTCGCCGTTTAGGCGGAGTTTCGAGGGGATTTGTTACTTTTTCTCGGGCGGAGAGAGTGCTCGGGCACGGTCAGAAACGCGATATTGAAAGCGGTATTTTCGGAGAATGTTCCGCACGGTTCCCTCGGCAATGGTGTACGGTAATGCTCGATGCTGAAACTATTGTGCACAATAGTTGTAGTTGCGCATAATAGTAATTAGTGCACGTACTAAACATGACTCTTCTTCTGATATCTACTTGAACAATAAGGTTCATTGGGAGAATTCTATGGACATTTTCATAATTTCGCCTACCTGGTCTCCGATTTGTCATCAATTTTATTCGGAGAACATTTTCATGGGTTTAACACTGGATTTACGAACTGACACAGGTTGTTTAGTGAGTGATTAGGTGAATTACGAAATACACCTATCTCCTGATTTTCACTGCAGATTTGTTCCTTAGAAAACGTAGATTTTTATATGTAAAACCGTGTTAATCGAAAGCAAACTAAAATGTGCATAATTCAGTGATTTATTTCAACGTGAAATAAAACTAAATGTATCTTAGAAAACATAAAAATAACGGTCTATTTGTAAAATGATAAAAATATAAAGGTATATGTATGTATTTCATTTTACATATAGAAACAAGAAGTAGAAATTAAAAAATTTAACCAAAAATTTAATTACTGTTATCACTTTCGTAGACGATTAATCTTTTATTCTTGGTTTGTATGATGTCACTTTCATAGCTCCGTAGTACTTGATGCGATTCAAGTTCGATGTTAAATGAATTAGAAACAATTTCAGATCGGTGAGCCTTAGCAATGAAATCCGTAATTTTTCAATTGTGTTTGGTTTTTGATCAAACGTTTATAGACCTCTTCATATTGAGTGAAGCTTTTGTTAATATAATTTATGAAATAGTGAGCAAAAAAGATCGTGAAAAAGTGAAATCCTCTAAATAAAATACCACGTAAATCGGAGGATAGGTGTAGTGGAAGTATTAGGATTACATTGCTGTATCGTTGTCGACTTATTAAAATTGTTAAACGTGGAGATACATTTTTATTTATCTTCTGTTTAATGGAACTAAATTAAAAAATCTTTGTCTTGTATAATTATTGTCCTATTGGAAATTGACTGACATGGGAACATATTCAAATGCAAAAATCCGATTTTGATGAAACTTATGGAAGCTCATAGCTTTATCGTTTAAATAAAAAACTTTTGTTAAGATTTTCTTGCACGACTACATTTCCCATTGAGGAACACACAATTTAAAAAAAATTTCAAAATTTTTCGACCTCTGGTTTCCGAGATATCTCAAAAATACTCCAACTTTGAGGGCTGTTTTCCCCGTTCAAAGTGGAGAGTTCCCGATAAAAAAAACACGTGTCAAATATTCTTCAAAGAACTATAAGCTCCCATAAGTTTCATCAAAATCGGATTTTCGCATCTGAATATGTTCCCTTGTGAGCCAATTTGATTAATTAAAAATCTGTTTTGATATATAGACCGTTTATTTTGAAAGTGGTACAAGTCCATTTTCTTCTGTTTCGAGAAAATTAAATGTTAGCAGATCTGACAATTAAAAAATATAGGTTAATTATGTGAAGTCTCGGAATGTTTGTACTAATTTATCAATATGTAATTTGATTATATAAATTTCTTTTAGGTGAATTTAACTAAAATAATATATATTTCCAGGCTGCAAATGGAGTTACACCACTTTCATAATTAGTCAATACGATAATTAATCAATACGAAAGAAACGTTTAGCCTAACGTTACAAGAACTTTTCGTTACAAGAACTGTTCGTTACAAGCGCGTATAAAAACGTTGCAGTTCATTTATGAAAATGTAATTCTGTTACAAAATGTGCATCATCAATGACGCGGCAGATTTTGAACAATGTTGCTTACTACTAATAATATGCATACGCGAACGAGGATAAAACCACAGATGGAGTAATTGTAATACTCGATGATTAAATATGAAAATGTAACGCAGTCCGTTATTAAAGGTTAATTAATTGAAAATTTACATTCGGAGGAAACCGGGAACTCAATTACGACAAAAGCTACTGGGCATCCGAATCGAAAATAGTGTAACAGAGACGACGGTGAGCTAGCCGGGTATATAAATCGATCAGCAGCTGTATGAGCTATTATGTTTTTCCAGACAGATAACAAATAAAGCTTGTTCCGTAATAATTTCTCTTCCTGTTTTTGTTCCCGCGTCTTCCCATCCTCGATTTTTTCTTTGTTCTGTCTCGGCTCTAGCTTTCCTGTCATTTCTGGCTTCTGTGTGCGTAACAGTAGGCCGAACAGGTGCCCATCTTCTTGCTTCCCAGCCACCCCACTCGTGCACAACAGCTTTATTGTTAGACTTCTTGTGCCTCTCCCGTGGATCAGCCCACCCCCGAACCGCACAGACACACGGCCCGAAACGGGCGTAGAGAGAGAGAGAGAGAGAGAGAGAGAGAGAGAGAGAGAGAGAGAGAGAGAGAACAAAGAAAA
>CM052094.1:17288830-17313687 GCA_028453745.1 Agapostemon virescens
TATTCACAGTGTAATAATAATGATTTACATTACATAGGATCAAATGTAAGATAATCTCTTGTTTTAACACGTTGCTTACAGAGAGCTTGTTAGTATGATTCCCAATGGTTGCACAATATCAAACACCTTAACAATCTTCATTTAAAACCTAACTCCGCAACAAATGATTACGTTAACATCCCAAGAGTGATTTAGTAATTTAAAACCTACATTATCAGTGTTATTAAATATACAGCAGATTTTTATACAAAATATTCATTATCTGCATAAAACACAAGGTACAGGAGCGCATTAATTTCAAACAATCCAACAGGAATTTTTAATTCCTTTAATCTCCTCAGTATTTTGTATTTAACCTATTCATGTCATTATAAACGCACCAAGTGCTGCCCTATCAATTTTTAAAATCTATCAACCGCTTGTCATACCATTTTTATTGTGGCTACAGTTATTGAAACGTTGCAGAAGAAACAACAAAATTTAGTTTTCTTGCACAACTATATTTAGCTCAATACTCGAATATCGATAATAACAAGATGAAATTTGATTTCGTCTAAAAAAAGAAGGCAAAATATTTAAATTTGTTTATTAAAAAAATTTTCAACACGAGTCTGACTCGTTGTAATATAAAGGGTTAAGAAGCCTTCCAATAAGCGATGCTTCGGAGAGACGTGTAATTATTCGATCCAATTACAAACGCATTCATCGCATCCGTTGACCTGCGGAAATAATTTTGTCCATATTTTTCGCCGGTGTACGATGTTCGAACGTATTGCGTCGAAAATCTTAATTTCGCCCGGACGAAATATTTATCGAGTGTACACCGGCTGAGCAGAGGCGAAGTAATTGCGTGCACGACATCGTCACATTGAAACGGGCCGGGCTACCATAATGAATAATCGGCCTGTTCGCCGAGTGATCACGCGCGTGAGATTACGCTCGCATTTTCTGCACGGTACTGTCAGCATCGCGTGCGATTAACACGTCGATTTCAACCGCTCGGAGACTCGACTTTCTCTCTTTTTCTCTTTCTTGCCCACTCTTTTTTCGCTGTTTCTCTGTCTCTCTGCCTGGTCCGGTATCTCCCCCCCCCTCCCTTCCAGTGTCGTAAACATTTTTATAGGGATTTCGCGATAAACGAGGCTGTATCGGCCTCGGGGATCGCGACCCGTTGTTATTACCCCCGAGTAATTCTTGAATTAATCGTCGCCACCATTAATATGCCAGGCTTCTTTGTTTCTTCTTCGCGTACACGCGAAAATACGCTGTTTCATGGCGATATAATAAAGTGTCTACTCCGAGACGCAGGCTTCTTAAAATAATTAGAACGTCACGGGCACGATAAATTCTATGGTCCGGGCTGTGTTCAACGATGATTTTTTATTTTTAAATGCACGGTCGCTTATTAATCGCGAGAACAGAAAGATAAAGCGAGTTATTATTCCTCCGGAAAATGTTGCATTCTGCTGGAAACGCGATCCTGGCGTAGGTGTTGTTATCGCGATGCATTTTTCATCGAGCATGCTGTAATAGTTTAATTATTTTAACACTGTGTCTATGGGGCAGCAGCGGCGATTTTGCAGTGCTTTGTGTGAACAACAGAAACTGATTTAGTATTATAAATTTCTCATAAATGTATCTGTAGAATTTCAGTAATGGCAGATTGAGAGATGGTTGGTTATAATTTTAAATTGTCGTTTTCGCCAAGTTATTTGTGAATTTTTGTATGTTGTATATGATGAAGATGCGGAATAGTGGGAAGTTGCATAATGATGCTTGTATGGAATTTTTCTGCGGTGTATTCAATACGTTTTACAGTTTCGCGTATGTAATTGGAAGCTTTATTTGCGATATAATCTTTTGTCGGATTTATTATCAGGAAATTGCGGGCACAGTGTGGGGCATTCAACAGATAGAAGAAATATATGCTTCGTGTATAAATGCATACTCTACGGGAAGCTTTATTTGCAGGTTGCAACAACGCAACAAAATGTTGTTACCGTGCCGTGCAATTCAATCAATGATTCATTCCAACATATGGGTAATTGTCAATATGCAATTTATATTGTTGAAAATTTGAAATAATCACTACAGAAATTTCATTCCGATTTTTCGTTCTTTGCGGCAGGCCAATAGTTTTTGTTCGAACGAATCTGATTCAAAATTCCTTCGTAAAAACCCGCAGCAAAATGACAACGGCGAACTTAAATAGCGGAACAGTTCCGCAAATGAGTTAAATAATTATCGTGAATGCGTTCCATTTCCACTCGGAATTATACAATTCTACGTTCTCCAATTTCACGTATTTTAATACGTTACATACCTTTTGAAAAATTTCCCTATTTCCATTTTTAACTTTCCCATTTAATTAGCCAGAAAGGAAAATCATTTTACTATTACCGTGTACGATAAAATTATAAAAGTTACAGTATACATTATTAAAGTTAAGGATAATTAATTGTAAATTAATTTACAATGTTAATTGTATTTACGGAATTTGTAAACATCAATGCTAAGCATCAACGTAACTGGAAATTTATATAAAAGTTCAATATTTTAATGTAAACTTATCAACCTGTACAACCGTTATTAACAATTTGACCAGTTACTGCAAGTTCAAACATTTCTCAAAATTAGGTAAGAAACGTTTCTGTTCCATCTTAAATTCAATTTAGGAAAAAGATCAGACGGCGCTCGAATCGCATCACTATTTGCCCGACATTGCACACTAAAATCCTTTATAAACCTAATAAAAAATTAATAATTGATGATTTACGAAAGTGGTTGTAATATTCTGAACACCCACCACAAGTTTAAACATTTTTCAAAATCTGGTAAGAAAAGCTCCTGTTCCATCTTGAATTCAATTTAGGAAAAAAGATCAGACGACGCTCGAGTTGCATCACTATTTCCCCGAGATTGAACACTAAAACCCGCTATAAAACTACTGAAAAATTAATAATTGTTGCATAAACGCGTCGGTTTACGAAAGCGGGTGCAATACTGTGACCGCCCGCCGCAAACCCGAATGTTTTGTACAATTAGGTCAGCAACGGCCCTGTTCCATCTTAAATTCAATTTAGGAAAGAAAATCGGACGACGCTCGATTCGCATCGCCGTTTTCCCGAGAATGGCAATTCGTGGAGCTCGGAGGACGTGAAAGGGTCAATTTAATTAACAAAAAAAAAAAAAAGAAGGAATAGCTGACGGTGGACTAGAAACGAGACTCCGTTCGTAGCCCGTATTTTTCCATCGGATAAATGTTTCAAACAATCCGGGGTGGTCCGTTAAACGTTTCCTGGTTGTAACGGTCGATCGGTAGTTGGTAAACGAACGCTGTCGTAATGGGTTAATGCACGCGCATACAGAAACCGCGTGTGCACGCGTTCCTTGTTGCGTTCGTCTCGCGATAACGCGTAGGTAGTTCGCACTTAACGGAAAACAGAGTCGCGTGCGCTTTTTATCTGCCGTCGGTGGTTTATGGCACGGAAACGGCATCAGTATCCCGATACATATATACACATATATAATGCAGTATGGTCGGTAGCAGGGCTCGGCGTGGCATTTCGATGATGATCGGCCGCGAACTATCGCTACCAGGAGGCGGAGCATATTTCGGAGACAAACGACGCATCGCCCTTTGCGAAATATATCAGGCGTGAAAGATAGGGCGCGTACGTCCGACCAGCAGGGAAATTTAACGTGACACCGTCTCGCGAACTTCCCGAGAAGTTTCGCTCGGGACTCGAAGCGGCGAAGATCGATTCTCGTTGCCTGAGAATCTCGGAGGCTCCTTTCGTCGGATGCCAAGCTTTATGCAACGCGGTTAGGCTTGCGAATCGCTTTCGTTGCCCGAACCACCCCCTCCCTCCCTCCTCGCCGTGCTTCCTCGACTTTTCCCGGTCAGAACCGCAACTCGAAATAGCGAACAGAATGACGAGCTCGACCGACAGCCCACTCGAAATTATTTGGAAAGCCGCCGAGACGTTAAGTCGCCGATTGAGACTGACTTGGACAACTGCTGATGCCCTGGTGAACAGGTGCTTCTTCGAATGCTCGTGAACTGGGCTAAGATCGTCGATCCGCATTGCAGAGCTTGGTAGAACACGTGGAAAATATTTGCGATATTATTTCAGGCTCGAACAAGTCGGAAAAATTTCGGAGCAAGATGCGACGCGAGTGTTACTCCTTTGGTAACTGTTATATCATTTTTATTGGCGGCACAGGCAGTTCTTTTACGCTTTTTATGTCACGACTAGTTCCACATTAATTGTTATGGGAAAATTATACAGATGCTTACACTAGAAAATATTGTATACATTTCTCCATTCAAGCTCGTATTGGAAAAATTGTGGGAAATTTGCAGAAATTCGATCTTATCATTTTTATAAAACAAAGTATACCCGTTCAGTTTTATCCTCGGTACGGTTAACATTAGATACCGATTGTACCAAAATTTTTATGAATCTTACAAAATTCTGTACATGTACAAATAGAAGCAATTTTGCTCCAAACACAAATTGAATCTTGAAAATCAATTTCTCCGACAATCTATTAAGTAAAACAAACTTCATTAGAATCTATATTAAATTAAGAATCTTCTATTCTGTAATTGTCAATTTTAAAGCGTTAGTGTAAACGCGAACGTGGAGCAAATAGAAATTTCCTTTTTCTTCGGAAATTAATTAAAGGCAAATTTTAATTATTATAACCGTGAAGAAGATCCCTCGGCAGAGGGTTAATGCAAAAAATGAAAGATGAACCCTCGGTGAATGTTATTCGAGAACTAATGCAACGTTTTAAGGAAATGGATTCTGCGATGATCCATTAGAATGAAATTCAATGTAACGCGTGTTTCGAGAAGTTGAATAGATGTAAAATTTATTTGGCAGTAAAGTTAGTGAAAAAAAGCACTTTTAAACATTTCGAGACTCTTTCATCGTTACCGTTCCATCAATGCGGCAAAGCTAAATAAAGATACTTCGAAATGAACCAGCGACATTTCCGATACTCTTCGAATAAAATAGTATGCTTAAATATTCTAGAACAAACTGCTTCATATTTTAACTGAAATAGGCTGTTCGCTGTTTGAAATATTATTTTACTCGGAACAGCTATACATAGTTATGCGTGTTCACTGAAGTAAAATTATTTCACGCATAATTTGCGAGCATTCCAGCTTTCGCTCTCTGTGAATTCATTTGTCATTTTCGTCTGAGCGACATTCTTTATGCAGAACATCGTGGTCGATTTATGTTTTTGCATTCAGCTATAGTCGATAAATATTTGCCTCCCGGTTTTAGAAATTAGCACACACAATTTTAATTTTAGATGGCCATTTGCAGTCCGATTGTAAAGTTATACGGAAAATGTGCTGTAGCAAAGTGCTGCATAATCAGCCTTGTTAAGTAACGCAAAGCAAAAATTATATAACTAAATTGCAGGCTTTGTGCACTTGCTAGAAAATTATATGGGTGAAATTCCAAATAAGGAAAATGTCAGAAGAATTTCAGATTATTATTTTATTACGTTCAGTCGACTAATATTAATTATATCGAAAGTTTCTTCTGCAATGTGCACATCTGGTATTATTAGACATCACGTGCATAAACAAAAAGTACGATCTGTTAATCACTTGTTAATTAACTTTATTTTTTACAAACATTTTATTTATCGATGCTGTTTGCCGTTTTAAAAGACTTGCGTCGAATGCATTGAAACCAATCTTATCGAATATTAAAATTGGCTAGTATGTAATGTTTAACGAAGAAAGACAGAAAGAAAAGGAATATTTGTAGTTACCACGGGCGTAGCTACTCTCCAATGACTATATACGAGCAATAATTACGGGTCATTCCAAGCCAAGCGGATCACTTTTGTACATCAAGTCAGGGATTTTGTTTAAATTGAAATATGTTATAGTCTATGCGAAAATAGGGGGGGTTTAAGTCATCATTCTTCCATTTTCGAAATTCTTTAAAAGATACAGAACCTCCAACTTTGCGGTTTTTACAAAACGACCTTCGGAAAAAAATTTTTATCTCCGTTATTATTAACCGCAGAAACTTTTTTTTTTAGTTTTGATCGTAAAAGATGGCTCTTTTTAACTAATATTTTAGTTTATTCGTATTGTCATTTTTATAACGAAAAAATATTTAAAATAATTTTATTTTGCAAATTTAACCCTTTGCACTCGAAGCAATTCTACTCCAAAATCGAAACAATATTTCTCTCTATAATAGTTCCATTGTAGATAGTTAATTTGCTTTCGTTCATATAAAATTAATTACTACGACTCGTACATAAAACATTAACATTCTTATTGATTTCTCAACTGCAAACCCAGCGACGTAAAAATTGTTTGAATAATAGTATGGCAAGTTTTAGTGTCGCCTTAAAGGAGGCATTCGAGTGCAAAGGGTTAACTAAATGCTCACATTTTTAAAAAATCGACAAAATATGTCCATATTCTGTATTTCTTTTCCTTCCGATTCCAATTGTAAAAAAGGTGGAAGTTCGAATAGAGAGAGTTTCGTTATTATCGCAAAGCAATGTCGTCGGATTTATTGTTCGTTAGTTCTAGTGTTAATAAAAATGGTAAGATTTTTGTTGCTTAGACATTCTGCGATTTCTGTGACAATATATGATTATAATTTCAATAATTATACAATAGAAAATTTGAAAGGAGTAGATCGACTGTGGTAGGATCAATGTTAACCCAAAGCAGACAAAAATTTTCGAATATTGGAAAAAGAAATAGAATTCCATTTAGCTTCTATTTCTTCCAACAATTCGCAGTCTAATTAAAAGCATTAATGACCGAAGTATTCGCATAGTGTTTACCGAGCCATCTCAACATATTATTCTACCCAGTCCTCAGAATCACCAGTAAAGTAGAGAAAGAAAAAGAAGCACCAACCCCTAACGTACCATCAAACTGCACCACTCCACCGAATTCCCTGGCTATTAATGCCCACTCCTGTCCCAGTAGCGCCGTGTACGATCCATTCCACCGGTTCGGAACGTCGGTAGCAGCTAATTAGAAGTGCAAACATCGTATTCGACCCATGGAGGCCGGCGTCGTTGAAACGCTAGCTTCCGCGAGATAATGCATTATTAGAGAGCGGGTGGAGCGAGCGTCGCTGAAAACGTTTCAGAAGACTCGACCAGGCGCGAACTTCCAAAAGACGTTAACTCGTTCCAGCCGAAATAACCCCTGGCCAAAGGTAGAAGGAGTAGAACGATGCCAGCCACGTAGCCATGCAGGAATTAATCAAGAACTTGAATTACTTTGATCCGTTCCATCCCAAAAAGACGAAACGTTAATTATTTACAATAGCAGCGCCCTCTCCGATTTCAATTACCTCGAAATATGTTGTCAAGGTCGTCGTTCTAAAAACAAATTTTGCCCATTCATGTTCGTGCCACTCAGCTTTTGATTTTTTTAAATATTTACACGAGACTGATAACACGTTGAACACGGAACTGTTTTGCCTAGCTTTTACGTTACATTTTAGTTCACTTTAAATGGAAAGAATACAACTGTGCGTAAGTGAAAGACTGGTTTACCCTATTTGTGCTTTTCTGTTTTAATAAAATTTATTAAAATAATGTAATAATGTTCTTCTACACTTTTCTATCAATTCATAATAATGCTCAGGGTTGTATAAGTAATTTACTGTTTTTATTTTCATTTCTATCAACCCAAAATCACGGACATTCCGTAGAAAGGACTAACCAGATACCAAAAATTTGTGGTCTATCGTTTCAATATTATTATTTAGTGACTGAGTAATTTTCATGCATGTGAATGCTACTTTAATGTTACGATTTTGGGTTGAACAAACATCACTGTATGATATTACATATTTTTATTGTCATTTGTCGGCTTATCGTGTAGTTCAAAATCGCGCCAAAAAGGGCCACGTGCTATTTTAAGGTTATGTTCATATAACTTTTTGACTTAGACCACTTTCATAATTAACACTAAATGAATTCCATATAATGTTGAAATTACAACCACTGTCCAAATATGAACCAATGGTTCATTTTTACAATATCGTAAAAATTACATAGAATTAATATTATTTAAAATAATGAAGTATGAAATAACTGATAAACTCATTTTTTTTTAATATTGACTTAGACAACTTTCATAATTATGGGCTCAATTTCGAACGTGACATATCACAAGGGATGGCAAAAAATTACTTTGATCAATGTCCGATTATAACATATTGTAAAAATAATTATATTTTTGAAAGAAGCACGAATTAATGAAATCTTCTAATAAGAGAATAAAGAAGGTGGAAGAGGATCCCGAATTCTGCAAGGTTGTCTGCGTTTGCTGATTCGTGTGGGAGCACGTTGTTCCTGCGGTTCTTGAGGGCAAACAGGAAGCCCAGGATCCTCCGCAGGACCGGTCTACCGGTTTGCACCGCTATCTGTCCGCGGCAGAGCGGCGCAAACATTTGTTCAGGACAGGGGACGAAACCGGGACGAAACGCGAACGGCGGCGATGCGATATCAGTAATAAGATAACAACTGTCCGGCGAACCCCGCCAGTTTCCTCTCACCTTCCACATGTGAGTGCAACTGGGAGTCTCTTCTCCCTTCCCATAGACTCCTTCGATCGGCCTGTTTCGCCGGCCGATGCCTAACCCGCGCCTCTAATGTGTAGCCGAGGCACGCTCGTTTGTTCAAACTTTCTTATCGAGGACCCTCTAGCGAAAGCCAGCTTAATTCACCGCCACCGGTGCCCCATAGTATCGACTGGTTATCGAGCGGATTTTTGTCCAACCTGCGCAAAGTGCCTCTCCACGCAGAAACATTCTAGATATCCGACGGTGTCCATCGACGGCTCACCCTAACTACAGAAATAAACGTCCGCAGTGGATCAGACAACCCTAATTTTTGGTTTGAACGTTAACCCTTAGCATTCGAATGGAGTCTCTAAGGCGCCATTGAAGAAACTCTTTGCGAGTTACTTATTTAAAACAGTAGAAACAAACTTTAAAAACCAGACAAAACAAGAGAAGATCGAAACACTCGTTCCATTTACTTAAAACATTTGTTTGCATTAAACACAATAAATTAATGCACCTTTGCTGCCATTTTAACCCTTAGCACTCCAATGGCTCCTCAAGTGACACTAAAAATTGCCACACTATTATTTAAACCACTTTCACATCGCTAGGTTTGTAGTTAAGAAATTGATAAAAATTTTACTGTTCTACGTACGAGTAATAGTAATTAATTTCATACATACGAAAGGAACTAAACTATATTCAGTGGAGCTAATACATTTAGAAATGTTGCTTCGATTTTCGATATGGAATTGCTTCGAGGGCAAAGGGTTAATCTTTCGCGGTCTTATGGTCGTGCAAAATCTTCCAGAACGTCGCAATAATTCTTTTTTTGCGAATATTTTTAAAACGTTTTAAACACATCATTTAGGAAAGCATAATAGAACCAGACAACATAACCTGACGTTGAAAGCAACTGCGATATACAGTGGCTCACAAAAATATTCGGACACTCTTCAAACCTAAATAACTTTTTTAAGATTGGGCCAAACGTCTTGACATTTTTTGAGCAATTAGTTGCATTGATTTAATAAATGATATGCAAAATGAATTTTGTAAATATTGTAATTAGTATGAATTACATGACCAATAAAAAGGGGGCTTTCTAAACATTTTTTATTTGAGCCACTGATAATTTTAAAGACGTATCTGGTAGATTTATGATAGTTATACACATGCAGAAAAATTCATTGAAATCGATCGACATACATATGATCTACATGCCATCGAAAATGGTGAAAATCGAAATTTTTTACGATTCTTGGTCATTTTCTGTTTAAACTCCACAAATTCTTACATCTTTCATAGTATAATTAACACAGTTCTGAAAGATGCATATTTTAAATTTTCATTACGAGTTGAAATAAAAATGTTTTAAAAAATATCTTTTCTACTTTCTCACATAATTTCTACCAATTAGAATTATTTTAAAATTATTTTTGCATATCATTTAGTACATCAATGCCTCTAGTTGCTCCAGATAAATCAAGTCGTTTGGTTCAATTTTGAAAAAGTTATTTAGATTTAAAGAGTGCCCGAGTACTTTCGTGAGAAACTGTATGTTACATGAAGAAAAGATTCTACCAATTTCTTTCTTCCTTTCGCGTGTAATCCTCAAATTTTTTTAAGTTTTATGATATAGGTATTGGTGGTATTAGGTTTCTTAGTTTATTGTTAAGGCCCTTTGAGTTTTATCGATTGGAGTCCCAACTTGCGGAAGAAACCCAGGAAGCGGCGAATAAGGATTTGAAGAAATCTTTCAAGGATAGAAGAAAATGAAATTGAAAGAGGAGATTGAAAGAAGTTTTCTCGACTTCTGATTGCTTCGGATCCATATTTATACAGATTTTTAGAACTAACAAAATAATTAACACAATACCAAAACGAAGTCCTTCAATTTTTCTCAATAATGATGGTGATCAATGAAGTAATAATTAAAATTTAAAAAAACAAGACATAATTTAGTATTATACCATGCATACACTTTGTTTTATCAGACAAATCACAGAATAGCGTAATTTCTCCATTAGAAAGGTCTTTATGATTCTCACAATGTTATGGGGATTCTGCACCGTTGCGCGTCGTATCATTCAATTGTATCTCCATAGTTAGCAACTTATTTGAAGCACTTGAGAAATATTAGAGTGATTACACACCGTGTAATTGTGACATTACCGACGGATGTAATATAAATCATGCGTAAGACCGCATAGCATTCTGAAGGAGCTTACGACAGGAATTATTAACCCTTTGACTGTGGGTGTACAAATGATGGTAACTTAACCTTTGCGTTTGATTGCCCTCTCTGTAGGGATATCATAAATCTAGTCAGTAACTTGAATGTTCCTTCCGAGAGTACAGTATTGTCTTGATGCGTGTGCAAACTTTGAGACTGAAATGTCGCTTACATTCTGCACAGACACTATTTGTCGATCTCTTATTACGAATTTCTTGTGATTTGTTTATTATAAACATTGACTAGTACATCCGCGACATTTTTCTAATCGAATTTATACCAAACATCGCTCAATTTCGACTACATTTACTCGTTTAATCCACGATACAGCAGAGCCTCGATTATTCGAATTAATCGATGAAACATGAATGCCTCAACAATAGATCTGTCCACTCTGCTAGATTATGTCCTTACTGATATGTACTTTGAATCATGCTGTATGTATATGATAATGGAGAATTCGGATATCACCGGTTAGGATAATCTAGGTTTTACTAAATCGTCGATCGAGCAAGCATCCGTGCTCCAGATTGCGTCACATTTGGCTCGTTTCTGTCAGAAACGCGTCACAAATGCATTAAAAAATTTGTATAAAAATTTATTTGACAACTTCAGATTTCCACGTTCGAATATTAATTAAAACCGGAAAGAGCCAGCAGGTGAACAAAATTGTCCACGTCGAAAATCTTATAAAAGGATTTCTAAATTGACGAACTTACCCACGAAAATATACAAATGATTCATTGAAATGGAAATTCGCGTGACAATTTCCAGTCTAGTCACAGCGTCGTTACGGTTTCTCAAATCGTTTCAAGACCGGGTATGATAATGATTTCTGAGTCTCGGAGGGTAGAACGGAAGGGAGAACTATCGCAGGGCAAATGTTGATCAATCGAGATAGAAACAGCCGGGAACTGATTGAATTAAAGTTGGAGTGTCGAAGCGTCGTCGCGATTATTTCGGTATTCCTCTCCGATATTGAATACCTGATCCCCAACGATTACTCTGTCTTCCTGCCGCCCGGAACCGTACGGGAATTGAAATCTTTCAAATGCCTCGGGTATACATGGTGGCGCGTATCCAATTTCATACGGACGGATGTACGTTACTATTAATACAGCCTCTTTTTACTTACATTTTGAAATCACCGATCTTGCGTTACAACTCACCGTTTTCAATACTAATCGTTCTTTCTTAATGCTAAATATTGCACATTGAAAATAGGCTTTCATTCATGGGGACAGACCAATGGAATTAGCGACCGCCGATATAGTACATTTAATTTTTCATAGTTATTAACTCCGTTGCACTTGAAACTGATACAACTCGAAAAACAAGGCATTTTTAATTCTACAAGAAAATTTAATTCTACAATCGAGACATTTTTTTATCTCGATTAGTACTGCTGTACATGATCAATTTCCTTTCGTAATTATAAAGTTTACCAGGTCTGTAAATGTGAAACCGGAATTTGTGTATACGTAGCGCTAGCTGTCAATATAATTAGCGTTAAATCGCATTATTGGCGCCATTTTCTTGTTTCGACGTCCGATAAAGATTTCCAACTCATAACCATGCAAGTTTTATGCAACGATATAGTTTTTACTAGCGTTGAACATGTCGAATTTTGTGCCTGGAACCTAGGATTTGCGGACAGCATTAATTTTCTGTTACCATTTGAAGAAGCCTACAGTTTAAAAATTTATTTTGTATCATTTTCATGCATTTATGTGTATTTTTTATACAGAAATTCCGATTTCATATTACCATACCTACAATTACTATTAATCAAATATAGTGATGTAAAAGTTGTTTGAAATAATAGAATGGTAATTTTTAGCGGGCGAGTGTTAAAGGTTAACGCTGCATTTGTGGAAAGTAGCGAAACGCATTCCTTTGTCCAAGTATCTATTGGTTTGTCCAGAAAGTTCGTGCCGATTTATTTTTATTTTGAATAAATATATACCAAAACTTAAATGCGTTGCGTTTGAATCTTCCGTCAAAATCGGCACGAACTTTCCGGGCAATACAATACTATTACTAAAATCGTGGATAATCTAAATAAATGCAACCTTATTAATTTTATAAACCTACGTTCTTTCTGTTACGAATTTTAAAGGATAGATCAATATGGTTCTTCAGTGACGTAATAATTGATCAGTTTCGGAGTTGAAGGGAAGCTCGAGATGCTAATAATTTCTCAGGAACGTAAAAGAAAACTAGTGCACAGGAACTTTGCAACGTTGCAAGGTAACTTCTTCTGTACGCAGTAATTCGAAATGTAGTCAGAAACGAAGGCTGGATCGTTAGTTAAGCAACAATGTACATTCTGGTTAAAGGCGAAATATAATATAAACAAAATTTTCCTGATTTTTTTCGTTTACAATCATTGAAATTATAAGAACATTTTCATCAGAATGATTCGAAAAGAATTTCTTTATTGAAGCAAACATTATGATAAAAACTGTGCGAGATCTGAATGGAAGCAATTTTGTCATTATTACAAAGCAATATACATTGGTCGGATTTATTACTCGGTAGTTTTAGTGTTAATAAAATATTCTGTAATACTTTTCAATACAGCTGTGACTTTATTTTAAAAGAGCAAATGAAGCACGTCTTTACTTTTCGAAAGAAATGTCTAGAGTGGAAGTTAAAAGAACCATAGCGCCAGCGACGTATGAGCCATTTAATTAATTATGAGCTCTGTCGCTTGTTTCTGAACAACGAGTAGCTAAAGAAAATATTGAAAATCTTATATATTTTCGTGAAATAATATATTTTCATTGCATATTCGTCAAATACAATTTAATAGAAACAAAATCGTTGAAGCTTTAGGATTCCATTCAAGTGACAGACTTACAAAACCCTTACTATCGCTGGGCCGGCGATCAATGTGTTAACATAAGCACCCACTTGAGTGTTGCAAAAATGCATCTTGTAAGAATTCCACGAAGTCGTTTGGAAGATAATGTTTGCATATGTAGAATATAAAATTCGACATAATCCAAGGAATGCATAAATTTTTATAGTCCAATCGCACGATCCGCGTTGAAACGAGCGACATACTCGAAACAATTTTCCCGAAAGCGAGGATCGGATCGAACTTATTCCGAGGACAGGTGACAAACGGGCCACCCCGTATACCGGCGTGCTTACGTGCTCATAATAGCGTTCCCTGGTTCGAAACTCCGTACATGGATATCTGGATGCACACCGGAGAATATATCCGGGAATATTCTTGGTCCGGTCGATCTTTGCAGACTCCCCCTGGTCCCGGAACGAAGGAACAAAAGAAGAAAAGAGACGATAGTGTACGGTGCACGCACACGCGTTATAAGCCCGGGCTCGCGCGTGATCCGTCTATAATAAAACAAAAAAAAAAAGAAAGCAATACAGAAAGAAAGAGAAGGAGAGAAAGAGGGAGTGAACGAGGGGAAGAAAACAAGGATCTTTTTCGACGACTTTTTGTAATGGACCGCAGTTACCAACTCTCATCCCCCGGCGTTTGCCACCCTCTTCTGTTCGAGCGAGTGCAGGCGCGGTTGTGCGTTTCTGCTGCCTCGCGACAAGGAAGAACGGAATGGGCGAAGATTGGCATTGGGTGTTTGCGAGGCCGCCCCGTCCAACCCCATTTTCGTACGGTGTGAGAGTCGAGCATGTGGCAATAAACAATTTGTTACGTCGAGGGTCGAAGCCTGCAGCATACGCTCGCACGCATTATACCGGTCTTCTTCTGACGCACGCAAACTCGCTCTATGCTCTCTCACGGTGACAGCCTCGAGCGAACGCAACAATCAATAACGACGCGTCACGCGTTGTTTTCTGCAATACCTCCGTCCACGGCGATCGTTAACCTTTCGATTATCGTTGTGGACGGCGCCGAGATCGACGGCAATTCAGACGATCACGGACAAGCCCACTTATCACCTGCACTCTACGTCGCATTGATAATGGAACCGGTGTTTGTCCGTCGAATATCTTAGATACCTTCTATATTGTTGATTTAACGCCATATAAACTGAGAATTAAGATTGGCTGGTGGTGTATTGTCTTATAGGAATGACAGGATTCTGTAAGAAATATATTGGGAACAGGCGAACGACGTCTTTAGACGTTTTAACCCTTTGAGCGCTAAGTTGCTCGACGTTAAGCGTGAGCCATGGACTGCCCACTCCGTACGAAAAAGCCTACCGTGGGCTGCGCGTACCTTTTACGAAATAGCGCAAGTTGAGCAGACTGAATTTTCATTGAAAGGTATATTGATTGTAACTGAAATAAATTATGTGGTCACCTCAAAAGCCTTAAGAACCATTTCTTTCGGTTACGGTTTTGCAATCGCAAATAACGAATGACTTAATGCCAAATCTACTCGTTTTTGACGGAATATATTGTTTAAAAAATAATCTTCCTTTACAAAGTAAAAGACTTTCGTCTATGCATAAATATTCATATGGATAAAATGATTTAGAAAATGAGTTTCTAAGGTCAGTAACCACCGGTCTTATTTTTATCAACGGATCGTGCGAGCTCATATTATTGTTATCATTAAAATGCAACATTTTTAGCAATGATTCATATCTACTTCTGCTCATTAGTTTTGAAAAAAATGTCAGTTTTTATATCTTTATCAGTAGACCAATATTCTCTTATAGATGTTTTTTTCATTCTGGACTTTGGATAGTAATAGCAATAAATAAATATATTTCCGAAGGTGAAGTATCTGTCCAGGTATTTACGCGTGAATGAACTACATGCATTATAGTTTGCGCTAGATTTTTATGGAAATTAATTGTTTTTTCGCAGATAGCAGTAATTAATTCTTCCGAGAAAGATACCTTAAACGCACCCAAAGGAGTGGATATTTTCGATAAGTGTACCCTTATCCCCGAATTTGATTCATCAAAATTGTATAATTTTGGTACAAAATTTTTCTTAGACCATGAAAAGTTTTCTGCCGTACCATTAGATGTCGAGTTAACATTTTCCTGTAGACCTTCATCATCTTCAGAAGATGAGCCAAATATTCGAAGACGTTTTCTCCTTTGCTCATACAACGGAACTGACTCTTCGGTTTCCGAAGCTACAAAAGAAGGTTTGATTATGTTTGTTCTAACATCCAACCTATTACTAAATATATACTCAATTTTTCCTGTAATCAAATTGCCATTTCTTTCTTCCAACACATTAATTAACGAACGAAATTAACGAACGAAATTAACGAACGCACGAATTAAACACAGTAGAACAACCGAACCCATGGAACACACGCGCAATTCATACAATTCTATCATTTAAAATTCCATTTTCTTGTTTTCCACTCGGTTCATTGCGATACAACATTTCCAACAGATAAATAAAAACCAACGTTCTCGATTTCAAAACAATGACGCAAAAATTCGCATCTCTACCATTATTTTTTAAAAACGTTCCTTTGCATCATTCGATGGCGCCTGAACGCATCGTTTCCATGCAACTCGCTCGCTTCTCTACTAACGTTCGATGAAAAATGTTGCGTGAAGTCCGCGATCGCGATTGTTGCAAGTTACTTGAACTGCATACGTGGAAATGATGCGCTGATGTTTGTAACGATAACTTTATTTTATTGTTGAATCGGGAGAATATAGTGGTTTACCAGGACTGTAAATATGAAACCGGAATTTTCCCATACGTCACTCCAGTTGTCAATGTAGTTACCGTTGAACAACATCGTACAAGTTTCATAGAACAGCATAGCTTTTAACACTTTACTGCGAGTATTTCAAAGATTTTCAAGGTCCATTGTCCATGGTTGAAAACTTTTCAATAGATTTCTCAACATTGAGAGCAATTTTTATTGTAAAACAACATGACATCCTCGACAAAGTTATCCAATAATTTGATTACAAATTACAATGTAAAAGTAGTTTGTTACGCTTCATTTTGTTACAGTGCAACTATTGAAAGTTCTGATGTATTGTATACCTGGTAAAAATGAAGTTTCAGAGTACAGTGTGTTATAAAATCAATGTCCAATGTTTGTTCCTAGCATCGTTAATACGTTCGATGAGAAATCAAGCAGTTCTCCTATTGGAATCCTTTATTCGTTTCAAGTGGTGAATGGCAAATAGTTTTGCCTCAAAAGAGGAACAGTATTTTGGCGTGGCATTTGCAAATTTTCAGAGAGATGAGAAAAATGTATAGCTACCGATGGGTTCAAATAAAGTATTTTGTTTCATTTTCATAAAATAAACGTGAATGATTTTACAAGAACACACAACTTCTTCTTGCGGCAAGTCCGCGATCGCAATTGCCGCAGATTACTTGAACTGCATACGTTGAAATGAAGCGCTGATGTTTGTAACGATAACTTTATTTTATTGTTGAATCGAATGGTGCAAGGTATCGTTGGCACTTATGAGCAAGGTAGCTCGGCGGTTGTGTACAAAGTGACGTCGCTCAGTTGACGTTTGAAGTTAGATTGCTAACGGTCGATTTAGGATGATCATAAGGTGCAAAAGCGTGCTATATTTATACGGTTTTTAGATACAGCTCGCACAGTAATCAGCGTCCATTATGCTTTCGTAGAGTTGTGCGATCGCAGATGCCTCGTTTCTAAGTGTTACTCGAGAGTTTTGACAATTGTGGTAATAAAAATGTACAAATATTTCGGCTCGGATTATGTCTGATGTTTAAATTGAATCTGAGTGAATTAGTATAATATTTATTGTTCAGGGATTGAACGCTTATATCAAAATAAAATTTAAACTTTAATAGCCTCCCGTACGCTTCAGGGTTAACGCTTGAAGTTACAGTTAGAAACGAGCGACTGTGTTTTGAGTGTTGGTAGTTATTTCTGTGACAGTTTTCGGGCACGGTTAGCGCACCAATCAACGTCGATTATGCCTTCGTGGAGTGGAGCGGTCGTAGGTAGGCGCTGAGGGTTGTCGTCGCGCCTGGTCTCAAGGTGTTGCTCGTGGAGAAGGTTTCGACGGTTTACAGCGGTAAAAATGTCCAAATGTTGCGGTTCGGATTATACCCGGTGTCCAGATTGAATCTGAGTGAATTAGTGTAACATTTATTGTTCAGGGACTGATCGAAACCCATGACGTCGGCAACGGTCGCAGGAGGTCCTAGAATGTTGGCGAAAAATCCGCTTGACTTTGGTTCGCGTGAAGAAAATGAGGAAAAGTTGAAAAAAAGGGAACGGTGCACTCGTTACCTTTTTCTTTTTCAGAGCCTCCCTTCCTCTCTCGCTATGTCTGTCGCACTTAGGCAGGCCAGCTGGCGGCGTTTCGCAAACGCAGACGATAACGGGGTGGCGTAAACTAAAATGAGATCGTATTATGTACACCGGTGAAAAGGTCCCGTGAAGGGTGGCCTCGCGTGCGGATCATATAGCTGCCGATGCTGGCTCGCACAAAAGTGTTTTGTGCACGCGTGCACAACTCCTCGTTTCCGGCGTCGTCGTTTTGCACGCAGAATCTGTGTGTGCGACGCGGAATCTGAAGTCTGCTCGTCTCCCGTTTCACGGAGGAGACCCGAGAACCTTCGAATACGCGTCGACGCGCTTATAAGACGCATTTTGCGCGCACCTGTCGCCAGCCTCTTCATTAGACCCGTGTATCTATTGACACCTAGCCACACCCCCTTACCCCGCCGTTCGTAAAAGCCATCCCAACGACGAGCTTCCGCAACAGCGGATTTTCTTCGCTCGCGTATTTTCCAAAAGCTAACAAATTTCCCGTAAAAATACGACGCGCTGTCTACAATTCAACTCCGGCGCCCCTATCCGTCGACGACTCGGCTTTTCATCCGCTAAACCATTCTGTTTCCACGCGTTTGTATCGCGCTCCACGAAACTTCTGACTGACGTGGCTGTCGGGGCGACGCGATGGAAACCGCGTGGTAACCGAACTCCATTAATCACACAGCTTTCGGCGCTTAATGAAAGGGCAAAATATCGCGGGCCGAAAACGTGGGACACGGACCGTGACGGGGGGGGGGGGACTACTGTTGATGAGCCGTTCCACGTCGAATCGCCAGGAATTTAGCACACACACACAGAGACGATGATCATTTTCGAAACTCGTCGAGTTGACGTGGATGTCTTGAAAAATTTGGCTGAAAAATTCGGTTAACTCTTCGGGGGCTGTTCCGTCACGATAAAAAAACTTCTAAATTGTGGAAGGTTGAGCGGTTTACAATTAAACTTTAGTCAGGTTAACAAAACAAGAGAAAATAGATACATATATATATATATGTGGCGGCTGTTGGAAGGTGTAGTGGAGAGAAAGAGAAAAGGAAAGAAGGAAGAGGGAGCGTTTCGTCCTGGGTCCGCTAGAGGACTCGTCAGTAAGGCTGACTAGCGGACCCTGCCTTAGACGCTGGGTAGTGGAAGGCGGTTAAGGACGGTATATATATGAACTGGAGGTGGATCAGGAACTAGCGGGAAAGTCTCGTCTTACTGTCCCTCTACTGGCGAGAGTAGGAGGTAGAGCCGCCACATATATATCAGGCATAATTACAGGATTCAGTTACGAGCGGTATGATACGTTAGGATTTGACTTGTAAACGGGGTTCTTCGCAAATGTTATATCAGATCACTGTCGAGATCACTAGCTTAATGTTTAACTATTCTTTTTAACTTTCAATGTTAACACTCTCCGTGGACCCGCGCGTTGTCTTATAGGTATTCTTCAGTGGGTGTTTTCTTTACGTCATCCAATTGCTAGATTTCCCGAAAAATACCCTCCCTCAGACGTCAGCGGAGTAAGGGAAGGTCAAGACCAGAGGAGGTCCATCGTCTGGGGTACAAGAGTATTATTGTGCGACCATTGCCAAGAAATTCGGGGGATCCTTGACCAAATTAAAAATTCATCGCTGTTTCCTTAAGCACCCCAATTGACTAAGTGTCATGTTTGCATGATAAATTCGCTCTCTTCACTCGAATCGTTCACCCCTACTACTATGGTCTTTCTATCTGAAAAATACCTACAAAATGAAACATTCTTGAGATTATTCGAAGCGACATTTTTTCTTAACCCCTTCCCGTGCCATTCAGCTCGACGAGACTCGGACCCAAGCGGTAGGCGTCAACGCGCGCTACACAGACAAGACTGCTGCTCGAGAACAGTCGCAATACGAGTCGAAATGTAAATACCTGTGATACCTGTGATATAGTCAGTTTGACGCGTTACTGCTGTTGACGAAGTAAACTCTAATACGTTTACTTTTATAGATATTATGAATTTATTATAAATTATAATAGATAATAGTTTCAAAAATGACTCGTGACATTCATATTTGAGCCAAAATCTTCATCACGAGTCTGACTCGTTAAAGTACGGGAAGGGGTTAACGAAAAACATGGAAAATGCTTTCAGACAGTTTATTTTGTATTACACTTGATCTTGAGTGACCTTGAATGTCTTCAATAGTAGATAATTGTATTCGTAGCGAATCTCTTTATTAGGATGTGAATGAAAAATTGTACGGTTCCATTTGAAAAAGTAAAGTCGACGCGTTTCCTTGACGCCTTCACTAGTAAAAGAAATTAGTAATACCGGTTTATTGGCATCTCGACATCAAGTAAGTTTGGTCCGCTGCATTCTCCTTTGTCTTGAAAGGTAAGCAAGTTATTCGGGTGGCCTGTTTTAAATGCGCCACTCTATATAATGAGGTGCAAACTCTGGGAACTAGCAGTCAGCATTCAGAATTAAACAGAAATCGTCAAAAAACCATATCGTTACATTTGAAATAATAGAATTAACTTTCACATTTCCTTGACTCGTCTATAAAACCTTTATAACATTAGATTATAAGCTTACCAATACCGAATAAGTTTCATACGATTCGTTTACTTCGACCTTCAGAAGCAAGAGAGTTATTCATGTGCCCTGATTAAATGCCTCATCCTGTATAACTTGCGTAAGCATACGAAATGCATGTTTCAAATTTTCATTAACACTACGATTACCGAACCAGTCAAAATGACTGATCCCTACTAATTTCTTTCGCAATTACCGAAGTGACAAAAATGTTTTCATTAATAATTTTCGGATGTACTTCTTTAATGAACCACATGTTACATGTTATGAAGAAGTGAAAAATTTCGACCTTGCGTTTCACTTTCGAAAAAAGTGAGAATAGAGAATACGAAAAAAGCAGAATAGAGTGTGACAGCAAAAAGGTGCGACGTGCATATGAAACGTAGCAGTTAGTAAAATATTAATTAACTCTTGCTTTGACGTAAATGCTGCGTAATTCGACACGCAATTAACACCAAGGTTTACACAGCGCTAATCGTAACTATTTTATAACATCACTTTAGAAAAATAACAAAAATGTCTTTACCCAAACTTTCAGGCATTTTTTAATATATACTCAGAGAAATAAATTCATTCGATAATTTCTTATGGATGCGTGTTCACAGTCTCGAGAATCGTAACTAGTTGAAATTATTAAACCTATCGTTGATCTCGTAAATTCGAAAAGGAATTGTAGTATTAATGGCGAAGCCGCGTGCGCCGGTTAAACGAATCGAGCGCAGACTTTGAGCGCTGACTTCGAGCGTCGCTGCTGGAAACTTCGATGATCAACTTCGCCGGTTGGATGCTTTGTTTCCACTCGCGGAACGGAAGAAACATTGTGAAGGCAGAAAATGCGATCCGCTTAAAGAGATTCCTCGTCGTTTTCTTTTGCCTGGGCACAAAGGGTGGCCCGTTGTGCTTTAGCTTTGTTGCGTCGCTCGAGTCGTTATTCGCTGTTTGTGTTTCTCTGTCGGGAACGACTTTTTGTTCGTCCATTGGAAAATATACATTCATCGACAGTCTCCTTAGCGGGAAATTTATTCAGCGATTGAATTTGAATTTCTCTCTGTCTCTCTTTCTCTCTCTTTCTCTCCCTCTTTCTCTCTCTCTTTTTCGTTCGTTCGCGACAAAAGAGTCTCTTGTCCCGCCGTGAATGTTCGCCGACACAATACGACTTCCTCGAACACACTGTCTGAGAAAATTATATCACTCTGTGTTGCGAGATCTTTACTTGTAACTTACGTTACAACGTAAAAAAGAAAATAAAGAAAGTAAGATAGATCCGTGCGCGCCGGTAAACCGGGAAAGAGGACCGCGTGTGCTCTGGGATTCTATTGAAAAACTTGAAGCAAACTATTTTCGTGGAACGGTGGTTGCACGTCGAACGTATTCTTATAAAGAAAGGTGTAGTTTCGAAGGAAAGTATGCCCGTGCAAATCTAAAACGTGTGCGTATAGTAGAATTTTATTAAATCACCCCTCCGAAAGTTGTTTCGCGACGAATACACACAGAAGCACGAGCCAACCAGATTGGATCAATGGAAGTTAGCGGGGAGACTCCGTCAAATAAAACCGCCGAGAATCTGATCCCCATTTAATTTACATCACTATAGAACAAAGTTTGCGTGCAGATTGTTGATATAGACTTCGTCGGTTCGTAGCATTCGATGTGGAAGCATCGTGGTTCGACACAGACGTGAAAGAACATCTATATTCAACCTGAATCACGTTTGACCTGTCAGATCGAACAATGATCTCCGTAGATTTATAGAACTCCGCTTATTCAATATAACCGGCCATTCGCGCCAATTAGTCTGGTAAACTAAAATTAATTGACGCAAGGTTCGTTCGATCCATAGGAAATACCCATTATTGCAACCACAACCGCAGATCGCTGGAAGGATTTCAAAATTTCAATTCAACGACGTCTAATAAATATTTGGACGCTTAAGCCGATGATTAGAGGCAACTCGATCAGTGTGTGTACAATGCTGTTAATTAATTAAAATTATTAACTAAAGCAATCCTTAAATAGCTCTTGATCCTTGCAACAGATACAGACAATTTTTATGAATACGATTTATCAATAATATTTTGTAGTTATTTCTTCGTCATTATTATTCAGTTACACGAATTAAACTTCATTGGTACACAGATTCAAGCATTCATCCGTATTTTTTCGCTGAAGAAGCAAAGATTACTGTTCAAGTGTAAGCTTCGGTGAAAGCTGATAGGGATCGTGTTGGATCCACAGAACTGTATGCAAATTTCACTGGATCTGCAGAACTTGTGGAGGAGTTTCACAGGTTCTGAATGTCTCAGGCGAATGGGTCCTATAATCTCAGTTACTTGCACTTGTAACCTCATATTCTTCGAGACCGACGAACAGTGTGCCACACTCGTGATAGTTATAAAACATTTACTTTAGTCTTCTGTGACTTATTATAAGAGAATTTTGGAGCTATTATATTCGATCTAGACCAGCCACCGCATAGAATATGGATTCAATAAAATTCATATTGAGATTTGTAAGTCCAGCGACGTTCTTACCAACTTATACAGATTCAACGATGTTTGGTACAACTTTCTGAAATCCAAGGCGATCTGCATCGGTTTCTACGGATACAATGCATTCCGTAGACTCTTTCGTGGATTCAGCTGTGTCTATGCTGTTCTACAGTGTTCTATAAGCCTTTCGAGATCGTCTTATGCTATTGAGGTCTACTCGCAACTTGTGACTGTTGACTCCTCAACTATGTAAAGAGTTAGTCTGCAAGGCAAAGAGGAAGTTTCTTATTTGCAAACGCAGCTGTTCATTCTTAAGTGAGAAAACTGAAGACCTTTTACCTAATTTAACAAGTTTATGAACAAAGTTCAGAATGTCCATAAGGAAATATAAGTTCGTAAAATATGTCGGTCAAAAAGTAATTTCGCTTGCCTCGAGAAACTTCACCGCCGACGTTCTCTGTATTATATTAAAATTTATAAAGTATATAATGTCCTTTACATTGAATAACTTCCCGTCATCTTCGAGGTAGTTTCACGGTTCTGTCCTTGAGAAAGTTCTCGCTTTTTTAAGCAACCATTGTAAAATTGTTATTTCAATTCTCAGCTTGCGATTTTCAAAGATCGCGTACGCAGTCTTTACCATGCATTTTTGTCGAGTTTACAAGACTCGTGTACAATAATCGTTTTGCAAGCCGAATCGCGGTTATTATAGGATTTCATTTGGGTAATCGAACAAATAAAAATAAAAAGACACCGTGTTACTTGCGAAAGCAACAAGAGGGAAGCCGTTATCTCTGTCGGCGAATCTGGACAACATGGCGGCAGGTTTCCAGCGTCCCGGTCCGACAATGGTACACCGACGATAATGCCTTATTACAAGGTGTACGCGTCATGCGTGCGCAACCCGTTCGCATTGTAAGTTCATTAATAACACTGTCCCGATCCGAGATAAGGTTAGAAAATGGACACGGCCGATCTGTCGGTGGTTTCTCGTTCGTAGAACGCAGTCACGCATGAGCGTTGAACACTTGTCGCTCGAGATCGATTAATCCATCGGCGTAGCCAACGACGTAGACGAGGAAAATCGAATATATTCTATACAGAGTGTCCCAAGAACGTTCGAGTTCCTTAACCCATTCCCGTACTTTAACAATTCAGACCCGTGATGAAGATTTTGGCCCAAACATAAATATCAAGAGTCAGACTGGTGAACAGATAGTTGGGCCAAACATGAATATCACGAGCCAGGCTGGCGAACAGGGAGTCGGATATTTTTGAAACTATTATCCATTACAATTTATAATAAATTCATATTTATAAAAGTATTTTTGACGGTTACTGTTTAATTCTGAATGTTGACTGCTAGTTCCCACAGTTTGCACCTCATTATACAGAGTGGCGCATTTAAAACAGGCCACCCGAATAACTTGCTTGCCTTTCAAGACAAAAGAAAATTTATTAAATTTACTAGATAGCATTTACACCAAAGCAGTTACTTAATTAATATTTTACTAACTGCAACGTTTCACACGCACGTCGCACCTTTTTGCTGTCACACTCTATTCTGCTTTCTTCACAATTTTTAAACATTGTTATCATGCTCACTCGCTGGTGCATACATCTCGCGACCAATTACTACGCTGTGCCATCATTCCGTAAATAATGCGATTTTTGCATCGTATTTACTGAAAGTGAAACGCAAGGTCGAAATTTTTCACTTCTTCATAACATGTAACAT
>CM052094.1:17314087-17325992 GCA_028453745.1 Agapostemon virescens
GCCAACTCGACGAGTTTCGAAAATGATCATCGTCTCTGTGTGTGTGTGCTAAATTCCTGGCGATTCGACGTGGAACGGCTGATCAGCAGTAGTCATAGCAGCGTAGTCAGACACTCTTCCTGACGAGACGAAATGCTCCGAAAATGCGCACATAGCGCGTGGTCAGTCCTCTTTTGTACGAAGATTTTTCTGCCGGATATATCTGGCGTCCGTATCGAAAGGGTTAACAAAAGAGACATGAACCAATCAGAGTGTTACGCGTCTTGAGAAGGCCGAGTAGGATTAGCGAGCTTTATTCTAATCAAGCGTGTCTCCGCTCTTGTAAACTGGTGTGAGGAGAAGAAATACCCATAATCAGAATGATCGGTATACAAACTTTGACACGAAACTTGTGGATTTTAATAAAAGTATACACTCTTGACTATACTGGTACTGTATGTTACAGTGATATTTTAAATGCAAGTTATGAAATAGACAGCGTAAGAATGTAAAAATAACAGCTTAAAAAAGAAAGAAATTTAAAGAAACAGCAGCGATCGTCGCAATGACCGTATACTATACATGTACTAGCGCTCATCGATGGTGCATAAACTCCATCTACCAATGAGCGCATACAAAAATATTTGCAAATCACGATTGGTTGCTTAATTTGTCACCCACCCCGCACTGGTGGGGTGAATGCAGCTCCGGAATGTCTTCGAGACGTCTCGATTACCGTTCCAAGGGTGGTCGCGCACTTACTAATACCTGGCGATTCACATCTGGAGGTTTGTGGTATATCGATTGTTGTCGAGCACAAAAAGTCAGAGTCTGCTGCTTGCCATCGAAACGGTCCCCTATACTATAAAAGAAAATTTCAACCATGACGGAACGCAACAGTGAAGAAGTTATTGAAGTTCAATTAAGAAATAATAACCCATGAGATAAATTCTGAGAAAAATTGCCGGTCAACAATACGTTAACACTTTGACTGCCATGTTGGTCATATATGACCGGCCACGGTCTCTCCTGTGACGCCATAATGATCATTGGTGACCGGAGCGCTTGATCTCGTTACAATCGTAAAACTTGAATGAAAATCGACGGTTAGTGCATTTTGAATATAACCGATAAATAGAAGATACTTTGAAATAAAAAGTGCCCCATCAAACAATTAAAAATATTTATTAGAACATCGATAAAAAAAACATTGGAACAAATTTTGCACCTAACGGTGTAATATGTTGAAACACTTCAAACATAAATGTCGCTCATCAATGCAATCTGGACAGTAGGTGGTCACCTATTTAGTTCGATTTTTAGCAATTTTTTACCCTAACAGTTTAACATTTTTTTAATAACACCCTCCTCAAAATATATGTACCAGGTACGCTTGACCTTTCTTCTGCATTTCGTGCCGCAATTTTCGTCGAATAAATGTATTTGACGGCTCTGATGAATGAGACTGAGACTAAAGCTAGTTTTATATATCATTTTAGGATTAGGTTAATGTTGTCTTATATCATCAATTTATTATTATTTTGCCATTATATGCTTTCAATAATAAAAATACTCCCGTGGCGTCCTGAGCGAGACATGTGATTTTGGCGTGGCAGTCAAAGTGTTAATAGAGAGCACTGCTACAGCGGATGGATGCTGACTTGCAAGAAGACTTTGAGGAAGGTCCGCCGTGGCTGCGCTCGAAACGTCGAACCGCGAATCGCCAAAGGAAAAAAATTCTTAAAATAACTCGAGAAACTGGAAGATTTTTGGACCACCCTGTACAGCATGGGGAAACCAGGTGTTTCCGGGAAATTATCGCATTCGCATCCACGGTCCGCGTATATTTTAATGGTGGTACGCGCATCGGCTACGATCCGGTGGCCATTACTATTCATGTCTCATTTGTATGTGGCCGGCACAGCGCGCGTGTTTTATTTTCTACGTTGGCGTCCCGCCGATCCCCAGGTACTTAAAAATCGGATTCGGGCCGGAGGATATCTCTTCCCGTGCTTGTCTAAATAAAGCAAAAATTTGTCGCGGCGACCGTTTCGGCGGCCGACGGAATCGCCCTTCATATACATAAAACACGCTGCGACCTCGTACATGCATATGGACGCCACGGTTGATGACACGTGACACGTGCGCATCGTCGTTGGGAATCAATTAGCCCAACATGCACCGTTGCCCCTGGGATACGTGTTACACCTTCCCCAGCGAGTGGTCCAACACTTTTCGCCATTCTACATCGACACACACGCACGACCAAGGCAGTTTTAGGACCATCGGTACAAGCTGCGCGGATTGACCCTTTTCAGGACAGGATTTTCTTTCAAATGGAACTGTTCTCCTCGGGCAACTGAATCTTCCCGACGATTTCTTCGTTCAACTTTTGCCTTCGTAAATTTTATATTGATCGTAAAATTGATTAACCATTTCGTGTACCAGGTATGCGAATGTAAAACAGGAATTTTTGTGTAGAAAATACAAGTTTATTGTTAAGACGCGAATAGCGCCTTAAGAATATCTTTAACCCTTTGGCCTATAACCACGAGTCTGACTCGTGGTAAAGAATTTGTGTCATAAACGAAAACCACGAATCTGACTCGTGGTGAGGAATTTCATTATCCACTTTGAAATAATAAATTATTTTTGTTAACTGATCAATTGATTATGATTACGCTCTAGACGTCTTAAAATTACTATTTGTATCCAAACGATGTTTATTATTTCACAATTCCTTTTGTTGCACCGAAATATACATGTCATGAAAAGTATACATTTTGTGCCAGTTCGGATACACGGCTGAACAGTTGAATGGCAAGGTACGCGACCGACCTTCTTGTTTACTATGGCTCGCGCAATCGGCAAACATCGTGTAGGCCAAGGGCTTTATATTCACGTTGTTTTTATAAAGTAATTTAAAATAGTTACTATTAGCGGTCCGTAAACCTAGTATTAAGTATGAGAATTGTTCGTGCAAGACGATTTGTTTAATTTCGTTGAAACAACTTAGTTGTAGGTGTTGGACGAAGTAAGAGATGTAACCTGCATGTGGAAATATTGATAATTGATATTGGTATGGATAATTATTAATTTTTTCGAAACAACTTTTTCTAGTTGCTAGAGTAACTTGAAATTCGCATAGAATCTTTAGCGAATATATTGTTACAGCTTGAATCAATATTTTAATAATCTGTCAATCTTTCTTACTTTCTTATCGTACTAAATACCGAAAAATATTTTTAAAAATATATAATTTTACGTCATAATTATGTGATGTTTTATATGATCGAAACATTTAATTTCTTTGCTGTATACCATAACTACATTCATATCGATTAACATCCACTTCAATTTCCTGTTTCCGATTAGCAGGAAGTTCGTAATCATTACATCCGTCGATCTATATTCCTCACGACTAATGTAATCTTCCATATTTTTATTTGAAAAAAATCATACATGTTCTTCCAACACCAAATCAAATGCGTGCGCAGACTCTCGATATCTTGAATAAATTACTAAACATACTGTAATTCAAATAAGTATACCTGAAATCTATCAAATCTATTTAATCTATGCATAAACGAAGAACATGTAATACCAAAAATTTCATTGACAGAATATACAGGGTGAGTCACCAAATGTTTGCACCTCAAATATCTTTGTTGTTTCTAAAGATACGTAAAATATGGTAAGGACAAAGTTGAATGGTGCAATGGGGCTGACACGATGCTATAAAAAAATGTTGTTTTTATGTCATTTTTTTTAGAGATATCAAGGTCAGCTTGAGTTTTTTTTTAATGGAACCACCCTTTGTTAAACACCTACAATGATAGTCCCCTTCATTAGGAATTCAGTGACTATATTATTCCAAGGTCATTCAAGCTGAAGGACAGAAAAAACGTATAAGATTTAAAATATGAAAGCAGAATACGTTTATCACGGTTGAGACTTGTAGTAAATAGTAAACATACTATGGTCGTAGTTAAACTAAACATACTATGGTCCTTCAATGTTACTGTTATTTAGCACTCTTATTTACTATCAGTATGTTTCCAAACGTGATTCCGCTATGTCTTATTCAATGACTAAAAAGTGTGATATGATCACGATTTACTGTGAATGTAGACAAAATGCAGTGCAGGCTCGATTACTTTATGAAGAAAGGTACCCCGAGCGAAATACTCCTTCTAGACAGACTTTCATTAATACGTATAGATTGTTTCGAAGTACTGGAGGTGCACATGCAAGACAGTACAAACGGAAGAATCCCACGACCAATGAAGACAATGAAATTAATATTTTAGCAGCTACAGCTGTCAATCCTCACGTGAGTACGAGAAAATTTTCCCGGGAAGCAGGCATAAGTCAAAGTAGCGTAATACGTATTCTGGCCCGACATAAATTTCATCCGTTCCACATATTGATCCATCAAGAATTGCACGGGAATGATTTTCGAAATAGAATTAACTTTTGTCAATGGGGATTGCTTCCAAATCATTCAAACAAACAGATACCACCTCCGATATACTTGTCAGAGTTTAAAAAAATATCTTTAAAAAAAAAATGACATAACAAAATTTTTGTATAGCATCGTGTCAGCTCCATTGTACCATTCAACTTTGTCCTTATCATATTTTACGTATCTTTAGACACAACAAAGATATTTGAGGTGCAAACGAATTGTATTTATTATTGTATTCTAGTCCATTCTGTTGTATCCTGCTGCAGTCTAGTATAGTCTCTTACAGTCTGTTATTTTATGTCATATGTTAGTATATTCTGCTCTATTCTACTATATTCTTGGTTATTCTAAAATGATTTGGTATATTATGAAATATTATGGTGATTTCTAGGGTATTCTAGTCCATTCTGTTGTATCGTGCTGCAGTCTAGTATAGTCTCTTATAGTCTGTTATTTTATGTCATATGTTAGTATATTCTGCTCTTTTCTACTATATTCTTGGTTATTCTAAAATGATTTAGTATATTATGAAATATTATGGTGATTTATAGGGTATACGAAATAAATGAATTTTATCTAGGAAGAAAACTTGTTCGTTTAGCATTACTGTAAAAATAAACTGCGATGTATTAGACGCAGCAGCTTAACCGACACGTTTGCAAATAATTTTCAACAATTTGAAATTGCAGTTTCTTGAATCGAGCCGAGTGTGTAGGTTGACGTGCATGATCCCTGACAAGCTCGATCCCCCATACGTTTTATAATGAACGAAGTAACTGAAACCTGATGTCCGGTGACTATCCAGCACCGGGTTTACGCGAATATGCACGTGTAATCCCAGAAGGGTTTATAAGGCAACGTCGTCGCATATATGTACACGAAGTTACATACCTCCGGAGTGATCAGCTATAGTAGGTCGAGGGGAATGCGTTGAGGTTTCTGTTACCCCCTAGCGCTGCGCCACCCGTTAATTAAAACCTGCTGCTCGAGCGTGAGTAAACAGAACTGCAGCGGCTCGTGTTAAATTTCGTTGATCATTTTTGAGTAAATAACAAAGCCTTCCCGATAACAATCCGCGTTCGTTCCTTCCCTCTGGTTTATTTCCGTTCCCGATTTCCCCGTCGTTTTCTCCGGTGGATTTGTAAACAAGGCCCGCGTATCGGAACGCAAAAAGAATCGTAGAAATTAAACGTCTAAATGAAAACGAATACGCCTCGGCCTGTCGGTGGGCGAGTAATGTTTTCGATGAACGCTGCAAAACGCTTAGCATACCAGAATGATTTTTCGTCTATCAACTGCGTTGCGGTTGCCCCGTTATCCGTTTATGCACCACAACGAAGTGATACGTGGCAGCAACAGGGGTCAATATTATCCAATAGCAGAATCGATCCATAATTATTAAGCAAACACAATGGAACGGGTTCCAAAGCATGCCTGGACAAATATGATTACATCGTTGATGTGAACATTCCGATCAATATAAACTGCGCGTCGGTATTCTCTATCCAATTACGCTTATGGGATTCTGTCTGTACGTCCGTGGAAATCAATCCTCGCTGGCCGCGCATTGATGGTATCGCCTAATTAGTTTGATTATCTCGTGACTTCCTGGAGTTACTTGATCATCGAACGAGAAACGCTCTGTTCTGCGGTATTTTCGGAAACCAGCGAAAAGCCTTTCAGATCTATTTTCATTTCAACTTCGAACGGTATTTTCGTCTTTACTTTGCACGGACACACATTGTCGAGTAGAAGACGAAGAATGGTGGAAAGAAAAAAAAATACTGAATACCTACAGTGGGGGACAAAAGTATTCGTACACTCTTCAAACCTAAATAACTTTTTTAAGATTGGACCAAACGTCTTGACTTTTTTTTAGCAACTAGCAGCATTGATTTACTAAATGATATGTAAAAATAATTTTGAAATCATTCTAACTGGTAGAAATTACGTGGGAAAGTAGAAATGACATTTTTTAAAACAGTTTTATTTCAACTCGTAATGAAAATTTAAAATATACGTTTTTCAGAACTGTGTTAGTTATATACATGCTGAAAATCTCACCGAAATCGATTGACGCGGGAAAAAATGGCACACGTAGAAAGATGTAAGAATTTCTGTAGTTTATGCAGAAACTGATCAAGAATCGTGAAAAATTGCGATTTTCACCATTTTCGATGGCACGTAGCTCGTGTATACGTCGATCGATTTTAATGAATTTTTCTGCATGTGTATAACTATCATAGATCTACCAGATGCGTCTTTAAAATTTTTTGTACGTGGCTCAGATAAAAAAATATTTAAAAAGTTCCTTTTTTATTGGTCATGTAATTCACATCAATTCCAATATTTACAAAATTTATTTTGTATATCATTTAATAAATCAATGCAACTAATTGCTCAAGAAAAGTCAAGACGTTTGGTCCAATCTTAAAAAAGTTATTTAGGTTTGATGAGTGTACGAATACTTTTGTCCCCCACTGTAAATCGTATCAAGGATTGACAGACTAGTTTGTGGAACTTTGAAAATATACGTGGACTCGTTAAGTGGAAGAATTTCAATATCTATAACTAGGAATTTTACGAACCTTTTTTAAAAATGTATACTTCATTTCCTGATGGAGGAAAATTTGTCCGATGATGTAGCCTCGCCGAGATCTAGTTTCAAATTGTCGTTTGGTAGTATGTATGTACTATATAAATTTTTACTCGTTTATTTTTGTAAATTAATCTCGCACGTACTATTTCCAAATAATATTATATTTCATTTTTATTTCATTTTATTTCCATTTTATTTCAGATCAGTCTTTTATTCTGGAGAAGTTAAACGAAACTTGAAAACAGAATTTAACAGTTTATTTTTTTCAGTTATTTATAGATAAACGAATCATATATTAAAGACAATATTCAAAGTTATAAGATGTTGAATAGATTTATTTTGAATTTATGTAAACCCTGCAATTCGATGCAGTGCGTATTTCTTTAAAGTTCACTGTAAAAAAAACAGTATATTTACATAAACGGTTTCATTTATTATACAGTTTCTCAAATAAAAACAAAAGCAGTAATCAAAATTACTTTGCTGAATACGAATATTTAATTATTTATATTCGTTGCCTTTACTGACAATAAAACGGTTCAACCAACAATAAATATTTATACAAAATATGCAGTTAAAAAATATTGAAATCCTATATTTGTATAATGTCTTATCAGAATAAATATATTCCGTATGAAAAGTTATCTCTCGTGGAAATAATACCGAATAACGTTTATCAGATTGCGAATCGCAGAAAGCATTCATATATAAACTGAGCATCAGGTAAATACTAACTGCAATACGTGTGGGATTTTTACTTGATTCGATCATGCTTCCGACGAAAACAGGAAAGTGAAAGACTTGCTAAATGTGTGCGTCACATGTTCGATCGTGGCACGATGATCTATCATGCACGCGATTATATTTTGTGATCAAATGATCAAAATGTCATTACGAACATGTGGTGACAACGTCATTACCATAATCGTTACCATGGCCATGTCAATGAGCGAGACTACTGGCCAGCATCGTTCATTAAAACCATTAATTAATGCTATTGATCGTTAACCGTAATCAGAATCATTAACCAAGACCACTGATCGCGACTAATAATCAAGATCATTAATCAGGATCATTAATCGAGATCATTAACAAAGACTTTCAACCGAAACTATTATTCAGGATTATTAACGAAGCTCGTTAATCAAGATCGTTAACGAAGCCTCTTAACTGAGAATATTAATCCGATTTATTAAGAAATCTCGTTCACTTGAATCATTAATGAGAAATATTCTCGATTAACCAGTCAATCATTTACCATTAACCAGACCAATCAATAAGACCATTCATCATTTATCATTGATTATTGAAGATTGGCCAATTCTAATGTCCATTCATGACTGATTAATACTCAGGACTCTGTATTACTTATCATTGACTTACTAAATCTTTATTCATTGTCTGTCACTATCAACCATTGACTATTTACCTAAACCAAACCATAAAATAAGACCATTTACTATTCATCATTGAAGATTGACTAACGCCAATGACGATTTAATGACTATTGATTATTGCCGAAAACAATTCAGCATTTACTATTGATCTACTAAAACCATTATTTATTGACTAGCAATCTGAACTATGGCTTATGTGCCACTAGCCATGACTGCAGCCTCAAATACAGCTAGTGATAATGGCCATTGACTACGACCGTTACCAAAACGATATAATTACCCAAGGTAGTAATGTAGCAAGACAATGACCATGCTCGTTATCATGTAATAAATTGGAGCGAGCGATAGATGACGCGGAACCGCGGGGCAGGTGCGTGTTTTTGGGCGTGTGTAACGCTATTCATCGCGCGTCTAATTAACAGAGCCTCGAGGTGTCTTGACCCCGGTATTGTGTCGGCCACGTTGCGGAGAGTCCCTTTGCAAGCCGCGAGCGGTGAGAATTTAATTAACCTGTTCTGCATTTGATAGCCGGCAAAAACTTCCGGTCGGTGTCTTTTGTGAAGTGGTCGTAATTAATATTCGTCCCGACAGAGGCAAAGAGCAGAGGCCCCGTTGGGGTGGGCGCCGCCCCCGCGACGAGCAACACGCGACGCTGACTGCCAAAGGCGGAGCAGAAGAATTTTCGGATGACGAACTTGTCGCTTTTCAAGCGTTTCCCGGTGAACCGTCCGCGACGAGAAGAGTTTAATCGGTCGTACAAATCCATCTATCTGGAATAGCTACGAGTGCTCCCTTCGCTTCGTTTCTCTTTGCTTAAGCAACTGTCTACCGCCGGAATGTTGGCATTAGATTTACCAACTTCGCGAATTTGCAAAATCAAGCGTAAATGAGACTTCGCTGGAAATTCGTTCTCGCCCGCCAAACTGCGCCCCGGTGTTATCAATTTAAACGTTACAAATTGTTTCTTAATCCTCCCGTAACTCTCTCACAGCTACATAATCGATGATGCTTAACCCTTATCGGAAGCTAGCTTTTTATACGTGATTCTCAATAGATTGTAGCTGCATTCGGTAAATATGCGAAAAATATTCAGTATTATAAGAATATCATTTTGTTAGAAATTATTATTATCTTTTTAAAAGAAGTATTACAAATATATGAGCCGTTTATTTTGAAAGTGGCTTAAGTCCATTTATGCTCGAATCGAGATATTGAAGGGTTTGCGTTAGATTAAATTTAAAAATATGGGTAACAGAAAACATAATAGAATAATGTTTTTGGGTTTCTAAAGGTGTCAAATATATCATCCCAATTAGCATAATTAACATTATTGAAGAAATAATATGTTTTTGATGCCTATGAATGGACTGACGCCATTTTCAAAATCAATGAAACGACGTTGTCAATTCTCAAGAAAGCACAAGTTCATAGAAAAAGTAAATTTCCCTTAAAATTAAAATAAATGTATATAGTTTTATGCTATAAAATCAAAAAAATATTCAACTTTCATTCTTTGTTAAATAATTTTTACATTAAAATTAATAAAATTTTATTAATTATTATTCAGTCTTTTCCAGTTTGTGTACGCGGGAGGGATTTAAAATAACTGTGGTGTGCAGGTGGTATGTAATGTAATAAATCCATTAAGTCCTTGTCAAAACAAGAAAATTATATCAATGACGCGGTCTGATGGTAACTTTATTGACAGCTAGTGTTACGTATGGGCGAATTCCGATTTCATATTTACAGGCCTGCTGCATCGAAGCCTTTAGTCCCTAGAGAGATAAAGATTGGCATCGATCTCTTATTACCGCAAGTAACTGAATTATTTGGTTGCAATTTTAACATTTTAATTGGGAACGATGAGTTTGTTCGTCATTCGGGTTTCCCGTAGGGTTTCAAAAAAATTTTATCAACGGGCTACCCTGGTTTTTCATTTTTCAATACATCGATTTTTCATTTTTTACACTTTCTTTGACACTAGATTTACGAGAAGCGTCAAAATGACGCATTCTATTTGAATATACTGTTGCACGTTTTGCGCATTTCACGTGGCGACCGACACGGCGTTTATATAACTATTTATTTAGAAATTTTTAATTATTTACAGATTAGCTTCATCGAATTTACTGTTACTTGATTTAATCATTAAGAAACAAATTTTTAATATGATGATTCGGATATTTTCAATCAAAATAGACCCAGGTTTCACTGTCGAAGGGTTATTTAATGAATATGGCGACGTGGATTGTTGAGATCTATCAAGACATTTTGTTTAGGTAGCACAGATTCGATTTCGGTTTGGCATTGTTATTTTAATGAGTAGGGAAGAGTTCTTAGGACTTCGAAGTCCATTACGATTTCAGGGACTTCATAAGAGATGGTTCAGATACCGACGTGAACACAAAGCACGCGTTATCGGGATTATCTTCATCTTCTTTGAAGAGGGTTGAAACGATTTTTGTAGGTACTCGACTCGAGAGAAGAATCAGTTAATTACTTAAGGGAAAACTCGATTAAATGCCCTTACACCTACGTACAGTGTTTTTCATCGACACTACCGAACTTCAAAGATCAATTTAAACGAAGTTTCTGATTAGCATCTATTTTGCGTGGAGAGTAACATTATTGGCATCTTATGCAACAAGTTTACGAAATGCCTGCCGTCACTTATTCATCGATTAACAAATTCCTTTAAAACAGCTTGTAACATCCAGTCGAATTCTTTTTTAATCCGAAGCGTGTTACGCTGCTTGTAACTCCGAAGGTACTTCGCTGAATAAATGAGTTTGACAACAACGGCATCTTACTTGTAAATTCAGATAACGTGAAATCATTTATTTTTCAAATTCATGCTTACTTAAAACTTTCCCGAACGCGCACATCGTGCAGCGAAACTTTCGCAAAACCGTCCGGTATCGTTCGCACGAAATGGAAAAATAAAGTTTACAGTTTTGTACAAGAGACACTTTCCAGGTTTGTTTATTCTAATTATTATGTTCCCTCCAAGTGCGTAAAAATGCAGCCTTATGCCTTGGGATACTGTGCTTTTACCAATTCAAGGAAACTTTATTCTGCAGAAGTACTGAACTGTTTGAATCAACATTTTTCAAAGACATTTATAAGTACTAGCAGTCTATAATCTACTTGATTCAAGAATCATTTACCATTTTCGATGGCATGTAGCTCATGTGTACGTCAATCGACGTCAATGAATTTTTCTGCATGCGTATAACTATCATATATCTACAAGCTGCATCTTAAAAATTTGTTAATACGTGATTCAAAGAAAAAATATTTTAAAAGTTCCTTTCTTATTTGTTATATAATTCATACAATGTTTACAATAATTTAAGTCATACAATGAATTCATACAATTCGTTCCAACGTTCTCAAAATCCTTTTCGCTTATCGTTTAGTAAATCAATGCTTCCAATTACTCAAGAAAAGTCGAAACGTTTG